>WYDI02037061.1:0-23955 GCA_009867235.2 Psittacus erithacus | reverse complement strand
CCCTTCCCTCTCTCCCCCCCTTCCTCCCCTCTCCTCCCTCCGTTCCTCCCCTCCTTCCTTTCCTCCCCTCCTTCCCTTCCTCCCCTCCTCCCTTCCCTCTCCTCCTTCCTTTCCTCTCCTCCTTCCTTCTGCTCTTCCTTCCTCTCTTCTCCCTTTCTCCCTTTCCTCCTGCTTTTCCCTCCACCGGCCCCATCGTCGCCCGTTTCCTGACCTCCACCACCAGATCTTCCCAGTCATATGGGACGCACAGTGTGTGATTTTGCACAGTTAAAGCCGCTGATGGGTGACAGTTTGCCACAGCGTTAAGGGGTTGCTTCCTTACACCATCGTGTTGTCCCCGCTCTAATCTAATTGTAATCCCAGCTGCGGTGTGGCCTTACCGCTGCCAGCATCAACCTGGCCCGCACCGGGGTCTGTTCCCGCGCCCGGGGCTGCAGGAGGGGCGCGCCAGCCCCAGGCCAGGTCGGTCTGCCTCTCGAAGCGATGCAGGCAGAGCAGGCAGTTGTCTGCTCGCCACAGGCTGAAGCTACCTTTAGCAATCACATATTTCATGTGTATTCATTATGTGTCCTGACAGTTTTAGAAGGTGTTTGCAAAGTTTGGCAGCAGTTTATCAACAGTGAAATGACTAGATTTAAATAAAAATAGCTGTATATAATATTTTTTCCTTTTTTTTTTTTTTTTTTTTCTTTTTAACACCGAGGCCTGTGGCTTGTTGTCTTATTCAGTACCATTCGAGCCCCGTGCAAATAGAGTTTTTGTATGATTTTTATTCCAGAATTGGCATCTGTACTGCCTCTGTTGCTTGTTTTCAGCTTCTCTACTCCCCTGTAATCAAAGTAGTTTGGATGATTAACAACACGAGGTTTAATTATATTAGCTCACTTGGTACATGGGATTATTACATGTTCATGAGTTTTACACAGTTTCATTACTTACTTCCTTCTGTGTTAATCCAAGTGGGTCCTGTTTCCCACCAGATATAAGATTCAACTTGTTAAAGGTGAACAGTGCAAATCTGCTTGAAAAGGAATAATATACAGGGCTTGCCTGAATGTTCATGTTTCATTTGTGGGATCATAGTATCTGCCAGGACTGCTGTAAATGATAAGAGCAGAAATCATGCTTTTACATATTTATTTCCTTTTATTTTTCTCTTGATTGAGTCAAGGTACCTGGAAAAAAACCCAAAAAACCCCATGTGTGTAATTTAGGGTATCTCCTTCTGTGCTTAGATACAGTGTACTTTCTGAGCGATCACCCAGCTATGTTTTCAGCTGATTTCCTAGCCTGAGGCTTACGAGCTGCCTCTTCTCCACAGGGCAGTGCTGGGCTTGCCCCCGGAGTTGCAGTTGGGTGAACGTGGCTGCTGACATTGGGGGAAGGGTGGTCGTTGGTCAGAGAGCTGGGCACCTGTGCTTGTGGCTTTCTGGGGCCATTTTCCTACAAGAGGCCCGACCTGTGTTCTGGCAGGAGGGTCTTCCATCTGGCGAGTGGCATTATGGCAGTGCAGACAGCCGCCTCTGTGCTTCGCGTCCAGGGAAGATCGGCTGGACCAATAATGGGAGGCGATGCTGAGTGCCGGGTAGTGCTGGAGCTGTGGAGTCTGGCCTGCAGAGACGTCTGAAACACTCACATAGCTCTTCTTCTCCTGCCCTTCTCCCCCTTCCCTGTGTGTTTCAGGACATGGAGGTGTGAATCAGCTGGGGGGTGTTTTTGTGAACGGCCGCCCTCTCCCAGACGTTGTTCGCCAAAGGATCGTGGAGCTTGCCCACCAAGGGGTCCGGCCGTGTGACATCTCCCGGCAGCTCCGCGTCAGCCACGGCTGTGTCAGCAAAATACTTGGCAGGTAAAGGGGGGACTACAAGTTTGCTGTGTCCTTCGAAAGTGTCAGTGCCCGTTCCTGAGCTGAAGGCTGCAGGCAAATGGGGAACAGTAGAAACCTCAGGAAACCAGCCCAATGAGTTGAGGGGCTTCCTGGCCACTGTGGCTTTACATACCTGATGTGAAGGGAAAGTGATACTGTTCATATGTGTGGTTTGCCCCTTCCACAGTTTCTTATAGGTAATTCTACCACAAAGCACAAAATGCTAGGTGGTGTGTATTCGCTGTATATACAACATGTATCCTGTGCCTGTCTGTTCTGAATGAGTAGAGACATCTGGGAGTCACCCTCAAAAAATGCAAAAAAGAAATACAAGTTGTGGAAATCACTTGTTTTACTTTCTGAAGACGACTCTCGTTTGACAATAATGCTATGTGTTGCTTCAACAGCGCAGGGTGTTCATTCACACAGGCTATTCTGCAATCTGTCCCACTGTTTAGTTCAACATCTTTTTCTACTCTTGTGCTGGCCTATGTTCTTATCAGAGCACAGAATATCATAAGTAACTATTAACTCTCTTATTTTTGGCTATTTTGGGAGTAGCCCTCTGATCAGGCTGGAGCTGTTCGAACCACCGAAGCAACAAGAAGTTAAAACTCTGATTTTGCATAATTTCCTGATTTTGTTTTAAAATTTGGCATAGATACAGGTCAAAAATACCATTATTACTTCTTCGTGTCTCATGAATAAATCTGAACATAGTCTGTATAAATTATACTGTTAATATGGTTTTGGGCACCATATATTCTGAGGTACTTGGGCATCTTATATTAAAGAAAACATTTTATTTTGTTGTTAGAACATGTTTTTTTTTGGTAATCTGGAAAGTTAATTCCTGAACTATTTACTAAGCTTTCACAGTTCATTGTTTAGAATTTTACTGTTTTTATTTTTACCTTTTGCTTCTTCAATTTTTAGGGAACTTGCTTTTCAGGATATAGCATAGCTGCAAAGACTGCTAAAGCAATTTCTTTTGTTGTATCATGCAGGGGATCTGCTTGGACTAGCAGCATTTGAAGTCTCCCAATGGCTGTTTAAGTGTTTGGGATCAGACTGACTTGGCATAGTCACCGGCCCTTGGTTTTGTAGCTGTTGGCACTCTTTTCCCCAGAGCCCCTTCTCATCTCTACTCACACAGAGCCTTCGGAACCCTGCATGTTGCACTTTGAGGGAGCTGTGCAAGCCTGCGCGCAGGTTACACTCAGCATCCCTGCTTTTTCCCTCCCACTTCCATTGCAAGGAGATACATTCCCCAGCAAGCTGTGTGTGTGCCTGCCAGTGTAGTTTTAAGGACATTGATGCCTTTGCTGTTCTAGAGAGAAAAGCTTTCCATGGGCTTTATGTGAGTCCGACCTGCCCACCATGGGCTGCTTAACTCTATTACTGGTTTGCAGCTGCTGCCGGCACACTGCTGGCATGTTTCAGCTGGTGATGCTTTCTGCCGCAGCAGAATTGCCAGAAGTTCCCACCAGGACCAGTGTGCAGCAAAGAAGCAGAAAATTTATTTACTTATCAGGCAAATGTCCAATGATTTCACTTTTGAGAGTTTGACTAGATCTACCACTAGATGTATTTGTACTATATAGCTAAGAGTGAGGCTCCAGAGCTTTGTCATTAAAGTTGTCAGCCATAAATTGGAATTTCATAGCTCATTATTTTCATAACGAATAATTACAGTGGATAAAATGTCACTGTAATTGCAGCTCTGTGTGAGTGTGTGTGAAAGATGGGGATCCTTGTGATAAATCCCCACATTTGGAATTCTGTAGTCAGAATTTTTCGGTCCTTGACAGAGCCTTGAAAAACTTCCAGAGGCAGGGAACCAGCAGTTGCAGTGCAAGTGAAACTCCCACCGTCAGAGAAGGGTATCGCAGGGAGCCCACTTTTCCCCTGCATTGGCAGCCTGCTGGGAGCAAAGGTCCTGGACCTGATGTGCATAAAATGAAGCCAACTACAGCCATCCTTGCCTTTAAGATGGAGATGGGAGTCAGGGATGTTCGTGCTGTGCATCTGGCAGGCCTTTTGAGTGTGCTCAGGTGCATTGTTCGGGTGGAGGGAGGTGTCGATGGCACCACTGGATAAGAGTTGTCCCATGTTGCAGTGATGTCTCCTGGCTGTCTGGGGAGAAGGGCTTGGACCTGATCCAGCACCCTCCCGAGCGAGGCAGGTCTTTCTGCTGATGTGCGAGTGCCTTTGCAGGGCTGAGTTGGTGAGGGCTGGCAGGTGGGCAGTGGTTTCAGGATTTAAGAGTGGAACTCCTGCTGTCCAGAGGGCACCAGAGCTTTGTCCCTGGTGAGCTCGCAGCTGCCACAGTATTGTGGCAGTGAGGGCCTTTGCCATCATGGTGTTACCTACAAGGGTGAGTCAGCCGTGGGAAATGCCGTTTCGCCTGTGCAGCCATGGCTTCCAGAACTGCTGGCTGACGCTTTGCTCTGCTGGGCTGCCCTGCATTGTGGGATAGTTACCAGAGGTATCATGCCATGGGGCAGTGGGGCATTGCTAGAGAAAAACACTAAAGAACATTTGTGTAACATCCATCGTTTTTGAGCGGAACTAAGAAAATGGCAAGATTTTGTTTGGAAGCATTCATGGTATTTTCTGGCTTCCTTTAACACCATCCTGAAAGGAGAAATGCCAGCAGGAAAACTTCGAAGCCAGGGGTGTGAGGCTTTAATAGGTTTACTTCTAGTATATTTACGTTTCATAAGTTTATGTTCTGTAGGTCTGTGCTTGCCATCATTTTGTCATGTCCTCAGAAAGCACATGGAGAGCTGAATTTCACCCCTCTGCCCTGAAGCTCACTACCCGGCTGTGTTTAGAGGCACTAGAAGGGTTATAATCCATCTCTGACATGATGCTTTCCCTCACTATTACTGGTTAAATGTATTAAAACTGGTGCTAAAACTGGTTAAATGTATCAAAATTGGTGTTAAAACTGGTTAAAAAACTGGCTCATGGAAGCAGGTAGACCTGAGTCCACATCTGCATCCAGAATGTTTGAGAGCATGTACAAACAATGCAGTGTCAGTCTCTTTCAAGGAATTTTAGGCCCTGCACACAGAGCCCTCCATGAAAGATTGAAAACAGGTAGCCTGGCAGGTAGCCTGGCAATTTGATGAACATGGTTGCGTGCTACGGTGAGACAGACATTGACTGTGCAGCCTGTTTGTGTTCTGCTCATGCTGGAAAGATTGAGGAATTTTATTTTTTTTTTTCATATAATGGGCATGTCAAGTAGCTGCAGAGAAAATACATTAATCAGCACTCTTAGGTTCTTACTTCGGGGGTCTTTTCTGCGCTCCCTACTAGAAATACGGCATAGAGCACTGAGTGGACAAGTTTAAGCTGCTGAGGGTGTGTGGCTTGGTGGGCGCCTGGTTGAAAGGCTTATGGATCCATGTCCTGCTCTGTGCAGAAGGGGTGTGCCAGATTGGTGGGGCAGTTGCTGCAGGTAGGCACAGGGTTTATTTATTTCTCGTTTGCTCATGAGAAAATTCACAAGATGCAAAGAAGATGCATGTCTAGGAGAGCGCCTTGTGCTCTGTGCTCCCTGGCAGCGCAGCACAGAAGAGCACGATCTCACTCTTGGTCTCCATTCCAGCCTTCAGTGGATGAGATATGCTGCTCTTAGGAGCATGTTCAAGGCCTCGCTTATTAAAAGGGAACGCTTGTGGGGCTGGAGATCTCAGCTGCAATTTATTGTTTGTTGCAATGCTTCCAAAAGCACTGTGTGATTTACATGTGAAGAAATACAGCAGATTTCTGTCAGTGTGGGGATCCAGTGTTCTGCCTTCCCCGGAATGGCATCAACAGAGCTGCTTGTGTGGTTAAAAATACTACACCTGAGGGAAGGCCGCAGGACTGGTCACAGAAACCAACCCACATCAGAGTGGGGACAGCTCTCTCTTCCTTGAAGTTTGCAATTGAATCTACTGAAAACACAGTGTTAAAAAGAATGCATTTTGAATATGTTGGCTATTAAAACCATAACATGCATGTTAGAGCCATAAAATGGGGAAGAGATATGATGGCATATTTATTCTGGAGGTACATATGAAATACAATACCTGGCCTTCGTTTCACTATGAAATGATAACAAGCTGTAGATATTAATGACAGAGAATTTTTGTATAAACTGTAATTTACTACAAAAGAATCCACCACAAAAAGTGGTCTTGGGTGAGATTTGTTTCTATTATTGCTAGAACCACTGATTAATAACACACATTTTCAGGTAATTTTGGATTCCGGCATGCCCTTTAATCTTGCATTGTTTCTTTTGTCTTGCTAGTACAGAAAAATATATATTGCAACCCGAGGGCCCAGTTCCAATTAATATAAGTTAATCTATTAGGTGATAAAGCGCTACATAGGCAGAAAACATGTATGTGAAAGTGAAGATGTATCTCAGGATTTACTGGGGTTTGATTAACTTGAAATTATGTTCTCTGTAAATCTCAACGCATGTTCTTTGCCTGTCTGTGATAACTAAAGCTTTGTTTTGGATGTTGTCCCAGGTATTATGAAACTGGGAGTATTAAGCCTGGAGTGATTGGAGGATCAAAACCAAAGGTTGCCACACCCAAAGTCGTTGAAAAAATTGCGGAGTACAAGCGTCAAAATCCCACCATGTTTGCCTGGGAGATCAGGGATAGACTCCTTGCTGAGCGAGTGTGTGACAATGACACCGTGCCTAGTGTCAGTTCAATTAACAGGTAAAGATCTGTCTGGTCCTGGGGAGAGATGCTCCTCAAAGTGTTGCCACTGAACACTCAGTTAGAAGTACTGGGCATTCGGGCAGTTTGCAAGACAGCAAACATTAGTTGCATTAGGCCTCCTGTTTTCCTCTGATGCGTTTGGTGCTGGGGAGCAGCTGTGGGCTCACCTTGGCAGCCAAAGCATCACAGATTACAGGCATTTTCTAGGAGCAGGCAGGTTCTGTTGCTGGCCTTCGCTTCTTTCCTGTCCTTTCTCCAGTCTGTGAGTTGCAGTCCCCACTAGTAATGATCTTGTGTGTTTGCTCCAAATGAGTCCCCAGTTCGACTTGATGGTGTGGGGGTTCGTCAGGATATGCTTTTTGGGGGGGAAGCTGAGACAGCCATTGAGAGAGGTGGCAGTAACCTGGAAAAAGGGGTGCCCAGTCCCTAGCAGAGGGTACCAATGGTATGGGCCTGAGGTACCACTTCTGTCCTTCTGATGTCTGCTTAGTATTGCTGAAGTTAGCCCAGAACCATGCTGGCTGCTGCCCGCTACTGTCAGTGTGGTATTGCTGAGGCAATTTGGTCAGTAACTTTCAAGTGACTTGGCTGTCTGCTTGTTACACGGATGAACCTAAGTGGCCTTGAGTTGCTTTTCTAAAAGTGCAGGAGAATCTCATTCGGAGTCTCAGTCCTGCCTTTGGCAGTTTTTCCATGACCTTGCTCGGCAGGACTGGGCTCACAGAGAGATCTGGAGCTGCACTAACCTCCTGCCATCTCAGTTGCACCTTCTGTACTTACCCACTTCCTTCTGAGTCGAAGGATGTCTAAAGCTGGTGATGAAAAAACACAGTGAAATCCTCTGTGATGTCTCCACCCCTGACAGACCGATAATAAGGAATAATGCTTGGAAGCAGGAGCGCTTGGGCAGTCTCATGCAGACCCACACCCCTGGCAAGCAGTGTCCTTCCATTTTTGCTCAGAGGTGTGCCCTGTGCTGGGATCCGTCCTCTCCACACTGGTGAGATGGTTTTCACTTGTGTGATTGCATGCAAATTCTTTGAATGCAGCTAGCTATAAAGTCCCATTTGTGTCCATGTACGTGAAATAAATTGATGCAATATTCTTTTATTGGCTATCCCAACCTGATTTGCATTCATGGAGTTGCCGCTTGAATAGCTGGAGCGGCTTCCCCAGTGTTAGCAGAGAACAGTGTCTCTGCTTTGCTGAACTGAACGGTGAGTCATCCATTTACATGTTCAAGAGCAAAAATGGGTCAGTTAACACACAGCCTTTGCTGCTGCCTGGGAGCTTCTGACTTCCTGAAGCTCCGGAAATGCATTCTGCAACCATACAGACATGGCATTTTTGGTTTTAGAAAGGATTTGAGAAAATAATGTAGATACCAGTGAAATTGAAGGAAAATACCACTCTGCCTGACCTCAAATAACTGAGGGAAAGCTCTGCTTCCATCAAAGCCAATGCAAGTCCTGCCATGTGGGAAGCACTGCTGTTGTGAGCAGTCCTGTGTTTGTGTATTAGGGCTTTCATCGTCTTCCAAAAAACTATCAAAAAGGCAGTCATAACACTAGGAAAAAGGGAGATTAAGTGGCTTCCACTCATGTTTCAAGCCAGTTTCCCTATTCTACCTCTTGCTGTGTTCTTGTGTGTTTCCGCATGGACAATGTCTGCACTCCCACTGCCATTGCCTCAGAAACCCATTTTGTGATCTGGCACAAAGTTTTTTTGGCTGGAAATTTCTTTCTTTCTCATCTGCTTGTGATGGTGCTTAAGATCATTTCCTTTTTTTGAGGGTGTACAATCCCTTTTCTAGAAATGCATGCAATCTTTTTGAATCAGTCTATTTAGCTGGAGAATTTTTTATTGCCAGCTTAGGAGCTCATCCTGAAAACCCAAACCAAACTATCATGATAAGAAACCTGGAATTCACATCAAAATACTTGTCTTTAATGCTAAGTCCTCCCAGTTCCATGATGTAGCGTGTGGATCTTATTCTCCTACTTAAAGTCAGGCGTATACTTCCAAGGCTTTGCCAGTAGGGATGTTACACACCAAGGATGCAGACCGTTATGATGCCTTTATAAGGTCATGATGCCCTTATTCACCACTGATGTGCAAATCAGGAGCTGCACTGTGGTTGCAGACCTGAGCCCATTCGAAATGGCACAGTGAGGTTCCTGTCCTGCTGCAGGGAGGTTGAAGCCCAGTAACTGGCATTCCTGCACAGGGAGAGAGGGAGCTCCATACTGCTCCCCTAGTCCCTGCCTCTCATTGGAGAGGGAGGATCCCCTGGGGCCATGATATTCCCTTCAGGGGAATGTCTGCTGTTGGAGAATGGTGGGGCTACTGGGACAGACAGTGCTCAGCACACCCCTGCTGCTGGGCATGGCTTTTTGCAGATGAATTTGAGCTGCTGCTTTATAGTGAGTGAATAATAACTATTATTATTAATTAATAACATTAATATTAATAATAGGCCACTCTTCCCCAACAGGGGCAAGTCTGTGCGATTAAGACTTAATTAATCATTGTGATCAGTTTTGCTCAAATAAGCTGAGAAATGCCCAGCTGCTTTGAAGTTCTCCAGCCCTCTGTCCATCCAGAGATGAAGATGTTTATGTGTCAGAAGGCCCTGGACATCCTTCCCTTGCCACAGCGGCAGGGAGGCCTTGTGCAGGTGCTCATGCAGGGTCCCAGGTCCTTGGCTGTGCACCTCCATCAAAACTCACCCTGATCCATGCACGGGGCTGCCTGCTCCAGTCCTTGGCTGGGGATTTTGCTGCTGAGGACCCATCCACCAAAGAAGTGTAACACCCGGCAGCATTGCTTTCGGGATGGCCACCAAAAAGGTGGCTTACTAACATACCAAGCTCCTGCCAGCTTCCATCAGACCCTGCAGAGGGATGGCAGGGGAAGGGGATGGCAGGGGAAGAGGATGGCAGCGTGTCCTCTTCCGGAACTGGGACAGACGTCACCAGTGGTGGTTCCCATACCAGCTCATGGGGTGACTTTCCGTCAGGCAACTGCTGTTTGTTCCCATGCATGCAGTGTCAGCTGTTTCTTGCCTCACCTCTGCTCCCCACTTCCAAATTCATGGCAAGCGGAAATGGGGGAAGACTTTGTTAGGTAGAGAGGAGAAACACAGCATTACTGCTGTGTAAACAGCATGTTGGGCTAAGAGATGTGCTGTGGGTGAGCAGCGTGCCTCCCTCAAGCCTGTTTCAATTCTGCTGCAGTCGGTGGCAAAGCTGTGTTATCTCCAGGGATGTTTCAGACCCTGTCTTTCGCTTTTCAGTATGTCAGCAGGTGAACACTTGGTGTAGCATCTCCCCACTCTTCTTAGGAGCTGCCCTCTGCTCTGCAACATGACCCATGCCTTCTACTTTATCTGCATCTCCGATTTTTACCAGATTGACATCACTATAAGATCAGCGGCTGTCTGCAGTGATGACAAAGTAGTTATTCAGCTTTTTAGATTAGCATTTAATCCAACAAGTTTTTCTTTTAATATTAATTTGACTGAGCAGGTCCTTTTCTGATGTGCTCAAGTTCTCGAGCTGTATGAGTGCTGTACCCAGTACAATGTGCACTAGGGTACAGTGTGGTTTGACGTGGCCTTGCAGATGTGTCCCACCACCCAAGGGTGCCGATCACAGCCTGCTGGGATGTCTAGACTCAGAAGTGTCCAGCTCCCTGAGGAGCAGCTGCTGTGTGCTGGGCCCAACAGGTGCCTAAATAGCAACGGGTATCCTTTTCCTAGGCAGCAAGGACTAGGTCCTCAAGGCACTGAAGCTGCAGCACCCCAACAAGGGTGTCTGAATCTGTCACCTGAAAGCTCCTAATGACAGGGACTGGAGGCAATAACACGGTCCTGAACCCACCCACCAAACTTTGATCTTTCAGCGGACGCCAAGGGGATAATACATAGAAAGGCATTTTTTGTATTGTATTGTGGGTGTTCTGAACTGAAAAAAGCAGTGCTTGGTGCCCCCTGCAATTGCTTGCTTAATACTAAGTAGTTGTTTCTATTCAACTACATGCAGGATCATTCGGACGAAGGTGCAGCAGCCGCCCAACCAGCAGGTCCCAGCTTCCAGTCACAGCATAGGTAAGGAAAACTTTAAAAAAAAATATATTAAAAAATAGCATAATGGATAACAAATATTCTAAAGAACTTTTAATCATTCTTATGGACAGATAATTCTGCATAAAACACTTCAGCACATGTGCTAATGCACCTTCTTTGTCATTCTCCAAGGGTTGAACATAGTAAATGAATTTTATAAATACTGCTAAAAGGTTTTGAATTTTAGTGATTATTATGATAAATAGCTTTCACCATGAGACAGAAAATTGAAATCTAAACCAAAAAAACCCCACTAATGGGGGTCTATAGAATGTCAGATAATTAAAGTAATAAATCAAGAAAGGGATACTTATTCATAACATTTTCTGCATCATTAGTCAGTAAGTAGTTTTGAATGTGTTTTTTTCATCTATCAACCATCCCTTCCACAATTCTTTGTGCACTTGCAGTCTTGAGTGAAGAGGTAGGAAAACTTTCTGAAACTTTAATTCAGCCACAGACCGGCAATGCTGTGCCCTGAGGCCGGCAGAGAGGATCCCGGGGAGGCTGGCCTGGCTCCTGGGGCACCCTCAGCCCTTCCTGAGGCTGATGGTAGCTGCTCTGTCATGCCACAACAAGAATGGAGCAGCTCAGTAAGGGCTCAGGGCTCCTTTCTTTATGCCCTTGTTCCCTTAAAGCCACTGGGGCATGGGTAAGTCCTTGCTCCGTCAGCAGAAAGGAGTGGGATGGTGGCCTTGGTTCCTCTCTGTCTTTATGGTGTCACCTCTGAAATGAGAAAATGCTTGCTGTCCCTGTCTTGGCAAGAGTGGGCTGGCACTGTGACACTTGAGTGTGGGTGCAGAGCTACGTGATCTCTTTGGTCTTGTCAAAAATGTCACACTGCAGAACTGTGTCCTGAGGCTTTATCTCTGGGAAATGCCAAGACAATCTCAAGAGGAGGAAAAGCATCCCTCATTTTGATATTGTGGCTTAACGGCTGTCTCCCCCTGAGGAAAACAAGAGCAAAGAAGATAAATCTTGTTTCTCAGGGCTTGAGGTTGATAGAAGCAGCAGGTTTTGACACAGGTTTGCTGTGTGTGGGCTGTGGGTCTTCACTGTGGTCCTGCAGTGGACCCCTGTGCTTGGGGGCTGCACGGTGATTTCTGGGATCACGTGCCAGCACAGGCTCAGCCTATGAGCTGATGGAGGTTACAGAGGTGCTCCCTCCTCTGCTTCTGTACAGCTTCGACTTCCACAGCATCACACAAACAGTGTCTGCATCCCTGGCCGGCACCTCCAGGCTTTCGCTGGTTGTGATGAATGAGCCCCTCCCTGAGCTGAATGTAGCCAACACCCTTTCCTGAGGGCTCTGCCAAAGTAAATTTGATTTAATTGATACTTTGGAGAGCCTTGGGGCCTTTCAGCCACGTGATGCACAGCTGATTATCCTTGGGTTCCTGTGCAGTACCAGCCACTCTGGGCTCTTTACTGACTGGAGGCTGATGGCTTGCGCCAGCAGGATGCTGGCAGCAAACCCAGCACGGTAAGCACAGGCTGCTGTGCTCCCATGAAGTTCCTGAGCCAGCAGGCTGGCAGCCTGCCCTGAGACCATTCTGGGGAGCCTGTATGGGGAGGCTTCTCTCTCTGCATGGCTATTTTCCCAGTAGCTCCATCCACCTGACTGGTGACATGGCTTGTTGTGGCCTATTGGCATCTGCTGGCCTAAGAAATGTGCCTTCCCGCTGTCCCTCGCTCAGGATGGGGCATCTGAATGCTTACGAAAAGCATCTCCCATCCAGCAGCATATGCCTCATCCCCTCATGGTGGGGTTAGGGGTGACCATGACACTGCTCCCACCCTGACACAGGGCTATGGTGGCACACTGATGGGCAGGAGTCCTTCCCAAGACAAGAGGAGCCACAGGGGCCAGCAGATCTCCAGCCCTGTGACCAGCTGTCCTTGGTCATGCCACAGGGGCTGGTGGCTTCTGAGTAGGCTGGCACTCATGTTGTCCTGCCACTAATCTCCTGGCTTTGCCTTGCAGCCTCCACGGGGTCTGTGACCCAAGTGTCCTCCGTTAGCACTGACACTGCCGGCTCATCTTACTCCATCAGTGGCATCCTGGGAATTGCCTCCCCTGGCACTGAAAGCAACAAGCGCAAGCGGGACGAAGGTAGTGGGAGCTGTTTTCTGCGTGAGGGGTGTGCCCTGATGCGTGAACAGGAGGAATGGTACAGGGATGGGGGTGGATGCTGTGTGCATGTGGCATAATGGAGCTGCAGACATCTCCCATTGCTGTCAGCTGTGGTGGGATTTGGTCCTGTTTCATCAGGCCTTTGCCAAGGTCCCAGCCAAGCTGGAGACCTTTGGTGTGACCTGGTGGCCAGAGGCAAGATTTCTTTGAAGAGCGGGGGCTTGTCTGGGTGCTCCAGAAAGAACTGATGGTATGTCACAGGTTTAACCAGAACCTCCTCCTGACCAGGGAACATTCCCCTCCTACCACTGAAAAGAGAAAGAGTGGCCATCATGTTAATTATCTGGCCACCTGAAATATAAGGTGTCAGAGGGGCGTCCCCACCCACATAGATACACAGGGTTAATGGCAGAGCTGTCTGCCGTACTGCATCTCTGCAGGTTCCCCCAGCACTGAGAGGCTTTTGTTGGTCTAGCAGGTGGAAACAAGCATGGTCTGGTTGTGGTTGGGTATTGCTGGTGCTCCTCAGACTCCTTGTAATGTTTATGGTCCTGTTTCATTCTGTGTCCTTGGCATTTTTGTAATGCAAACGCTGCAATGAAGAGAAGGATGTGAGGAATAGAGTGGAATGGAAAAGGTAAAAATTCTGTGTTGGTGTCTTATAGAAGCACCTTTAGTCTAGAACATCCCTTTTGTTTAGTAAGAGCTTACAGAGAGGGACTGCAGCTAAGACTGTGGACGCATGTGTGCTAGTGGAGGGGACACGAGAACTTCAGTGGGGATGCTGCAGCTGAGGCTGTGGAGAGCACTGAGATTTGTGGTTGTCCACCCCACAGCAGTGCTGGTGGGCTGGGGGTCCCTTTTGCTCTTGAAGGTGATGAAGCCTCCTCCTGCCTGCCAGGTCAGGCTCCTGCCCTGTGCTGTGGAGCATCCATCATCCCTGGCTCTTGTGTTGCTGCTGGTGTAGGTCCAGCGGGGCCCTGCAACCTTGTGCCCCAGAAGAATGGAGGGTGGGGCAGACAGAGGTGGGGGAAGCTGTAGCAACATGAACCAAACCTATGGGGAAACCCAGCTGAAACTGGATGAGCAGTCTGATGCCTGAGCTGTGCAGACAGGATTGGGTGTCAGTTGGAAATGCCTAGTCAGGTTGCAGAGCAGTGCTTGGTTTACTGAAACAGGATAAAACTATGAGAAGTTTGTCAGGCCAATATAGCCACGCAGGGACTGATCTGATGGTGGGAGTGTAAAACTCCTCTTCCATAGGTACTTGCTGAATATGCCATTGTTAGTTAACTTTGCCATCACACATCTGATACTTTTTTCCAAGTCAAGGCCAGATGTGCGTGGATGCATAAATACATTAAAGCAGGTAGGGTAGAAATTTTGTATTTTACCAGCCAGGTCAGGGGACAGGCCATCTGTAGTGAAGCCACTCTGCTCTGTTATAGCCCTATCCTGATGCCCCAGTTCTTGGGTACCTTGGTCACAGAAGCCTTTGGCTTAGTTGCAGAGAAAATAATTAATGTTTCCTGGACAAAATCAGAAGCAGAGCTGAGAAATTCCCCAGCTTTTGCCAGTTCACATTTAGAAGAGAGCATGGGATTTCTAAAACAACCCCCATCATTGTGGCAGGATGAGTTGTGGTTTTCCAGCTCCTAAGCTGGACAGAAATGCTGTCCTCAAAAGGCCATTTAAACTGCTTTTGTAGTAGGCTCAGGGCTGCAGATTTGGAGAGGTATAAACAAGTACTTCAACATCTCTGTTTGAGGGGATTCCTGGGAGCATCTGTAACCTGTCTCTGTCCTGCACAGCACAAGGCCCCTCTGCATGGGTAGGTGCAAGGTGCCCATGGAAGTGTCCCAGGGCTCCATGCTGTAGGTGACAGGGAGGCAGGTCATATATGTTATCCTCTAATGTGAAGAAGAGAAGCATGTAATCTAATTATGGCCTGTATCATGACGCAGTTGCACAAGGGGGCAGAGTTAACTTTACCATTTCCCAACTTCAGAGAGCCAGAGAGAGGCTACTTGTACAGCAAGCCCCTTGCATCATGTCTTTGTCATGTCATGCTGTTTCCCACTAGCTGTTGGAAGGTGTGTGCCTGCTGCTGTACCTCCCCACTTATGTCTCCTGGAGCAACAGGCTGTGCACCCCATACCTAGTGGTCCTGGCTCCCCTGGGCCAGGGAGTGAAGTGGGGTAGACTTGCACCTCTGGCTTCCAACTGCACTGAGCGCTCCACCTGATTCATTACTTGGTTTTGTTCCACTCACTCTTGACATTTTTTTAGCAGATGTCACCAGTCTTTAACCCAGGGGGGAGCTTCCTGGGTAGCAACAGGGGCAAACCAAATCAGACAGTCCTTATTGGTTTATATAGCTGAAGGTATCATATTTTTTCCCCTCTGCAATACGGCCTTGAAGCAGATGTGCCTTCGTGGGGGACCGGGTGCTTTCACTTGTGGTTGAAGGACATGCTACTGTCACAAGAAGCAGGCTGTTCTGTAACGAGGCAGAGAGATACAGTCAATGCCACAGCCTCAAGTAGCGGGGGTTGCTGGGCAGCAGGCTTGCTGTTTGGCTTGCAGATCGCCTCCTTGGAGTTCTGTGGTTGCGCATTTGTCTATCCCCATAGCTCAGGACAAAGTGTAGAGACGCAGGGGGGTGGCAGAGATGTGCAGAATAATCTTGCTAAAGCTGCCTGCTAGTGAATTGGATGTGTTTTAGGGAAGCCAAGGGTGGGCAGCAAGACCCTGAATCAGGGTGGGCTGAGTGCTCTGTCCTGCTCTTGCAGCTAGTGGCAGTGCAGGCATGGGTTTCACTGTACTGCTGACAGCTGCTGGCTGGTCACAGTCCCATAACGGATGCCTGACAGGGTCTGCGTTTTGGGAAGTGTTGATATCCCCTGCCTGGGAGTCAGAACTTTCTGAAATGGGATTAAATAATCCTTGAGGAGTAGTAAAAGAAAGGCGAAAGAGAGCTGCGTCCCCAGGCAGGTGTGCACACTGGAGATGGCATAGCAGAGGTCTCTGAGCTGTGAGCGCTCTGGAAGAGGCTCTGAGGATCTCGAGAAAGGACAGGAAGGAAGGGCCAAAGCACAGCCAGGTAGAGAGCCCACCCTTCCTTTTCCCTTCACTCCTTTTGTCCAGCCCTGGTTTCCAGCCTGAGTGCTGCAGAGCTCTACAGGTATGAGAGAGCCAGCAGAAGGGCTTAGGCCAAACAGAGTGATGCTTCTGGCATGTTTGAGCTGTCTTGGCTGAGAGGGATTGTGAAGCAGGCACACGACCAGTGAGTGGCACAGGATGTGGCTCTTGCCTGAGATCTCGGGAGCTGGTGCTGTCCCCTCGAGAGTGGTATCCCTCCATCAAACCAAGGCAAAGTCCAGGGCTCCTGCTTTCACAAGAGCCCTGCACTCTGTACAAGGCACTCTGTGTCTGCTGCTCCTTTCGAAGCTTGTTCACTTTCTGTGTGTTCTCCTCCCCAAGGTGAGGGAAGCGCATGGGGTGATGCTGGCTGTCGTAGGGACAAGCTGCACCTTGTGCAGAGATCTTTGCTCGCTAGCCAGTGGGAAGCTTGAGCTACTCGATCTGAGCATGTCCTGCCTGTACATGAGTTTTCCCTCTGGCATGGACAGCTGCTGCTGTGCTCTGCTCCAGCTAGAGTCACTGTCAGGGCTGGCCTAGGTGCTGGTGAGGGAGGCTTAGTTCTGTACCCACCCAGAGAGATGCAGCTGCCTCCCGGTGGATTTATGAACAGGGGCTGGAAGAATTATGTGAATCTCTGTTCCCATGGCTTTTACTTGTTTTATGTCGTCATGGTTTAAGCCCAGCTGGTAACTCAGCACCATGCAGCCACTTGGTTGCTCACCTCTTTTTCCTTCTTCCCAGGCAGGATGAGGGGTAGAATTGAAAGAATGTAACCCTATGGGTTGAGATAAGGACAGTTTAACTAAAGTACAACATACTACTAATGATGATAAGGGAAATAGCAAGGGGAGAGAATATAAAACTAAAAAGGGGAAAGAAAAACACTAACCAGCAATGATGCCCAATACAGTTGCTCAAGACCCACTGACCAATACTCCGCCCAACCTGAGCAGCAGTTGGTCACTTCTGGGGAACTCGCCCCAGTTTATATACCAAGAATAATGTGATGTGGTATGAAATATCCCTTTGGCTAGTTTGGGTCAGGTGTCCTGTCTCTGCTCCCTTCTAGCTTCTTGTGCACCTCCTCACTGGCAGAGCAAGAGACTGGAAAGTTCTCGATTGGGATAAGCGCTACTTAGCAACAACCAA
This sequence comes from Psittacus erithacus, assembly GCA_009867235.2. Lineage (NCBI taxonomy): Eukaryota > Metazoa > Chordata > Aves > Psittaciformes > Psittacidae > Psittacus > Psittacus erithacus. Next base: position 6,799 of record WYDI02037061.1, on the reverse strand, counting down.
AATATTGGTGTGTTTAGAGCATTGTTCTCACACTAAAGCCAAAATGTGCTATACCAGCTACTAGGAAGAAAATTAACTTTATCCCAGCCAAAACCAGAACATACGCGAGATGCAAACCATTTTGCTGCATGGGAATGATGACTGTTAGACCAAATGCTGCATATTTTGTTAGGCAGCTGCATGCCTAGTTGTGAGTCTTCTACCTGATTCTGCAGCCTGGGACATTTACACGCTTTTAGCATCTTCACCCAGTCCATGACCCACAGCCTGACTGATGCAGAAGTATGCTTCAGAATTCTTTGTCACTTCTGACATAGAAATGTGCAGAAATCTCTGATACTGCAGGCAATAAGGGCAGTGTGTGTGAACACACGCAGGCAAAATATTTGCATATAGTAGCTGCTCCTTAAGTCCAGCATGTCTGTTGTGTCAGTGACACTACTTCTATGCTGTTGAATTACAGACTGTTGGTGTGGAGGCTCAGACTTGGGCTGAGCTATCCTGCTGTGGTTTGCACTATTCTGGCATGGTTTTGGTGTGTGCAAGCAAATGTCTCCTCAGCCAGTGCCTGCTAATGCAAGCATCCACACAGGGTGGGCATTATTCTGCCATGCAGCTTCGGTGCAGTAGTGGTGACACAGAGGATCAGAGAGTTTCCTGGCAGCATCGCAGGGTGCTAGACCAGTCATCATGTTTTCTTCCTTCAAGTAGATGCAGATGGTTAAAGCAAAGGGGTACGTGCAGCAATCAGCATCTCACTGCAAACTTCAGCCCAGCCCTGGTCTCCCCAGGAAACACCGTTGGAAGTAAATCAAGCAGGACACTCTTGACAAAGCACCGTGCAGGATGAGAGTGTCTGCTACCCAGGTTTAAATATCCATACTAAACAGCTGCACAGGCCGTAATTTACATTCACTGGTGTAAAGTCTTCTCTGCACTGAAGGCATTTGGGGAATTGAAACCAGCATAGCAGGACCTTCACTCATGTGAGTTGTTGTTTTTTTTTTTTCTATTCTCACCAACCATAATCCTGTGTTGCTGCCAGCATCTGGTGTGATGACACTGGTGCTCATGCTTTATCTCAACTGAACTCTTGGGAAAAAAACTTGTCTTTAAACATAAACTTGATATACTTAAGGATGTTTGGGTCACAGCCTTCTCTCTGTGAGGATAAGCTTCCAAAAGAGTGAATTCCCGTTCACTCATGGGAATGAGAAGGAACTGGGGGTGGGTCAGTCCAGTGTCTTATAAAACCACCTGATGCTCCAACCACTGCATTTTCACATAGGGATGCCCCAGGTCTGAGCATCCAAGCAGCACCAACTGGTGCAGCTGTCTGAAACTGCTGGGCACGTTTCTGATGGTGCCATGGCTGTAGTGGCTGCAGGAGACACCTGCCTTTGAGAAGTGCTTTGCACTGGCAAAAGTGTGAGCTTTCCAAGTCAGTGACACTTCTGGAGGGAGAGAGACCGAGGAAAGCAAAGCAAGCATGACTAAACATGAGTAAGGACTAATAATACAGGCATCGTTTCTGCATTTGGTGTCTTTCTTCCATACTGGGCCCTTGAACACTTTTCCCAGTGGGATGGAAACAAGAAGCTGCACTCAAAGCTAGGCAGAGACTTGCAGGACTATGGGCACAAATGCCTTGGAGGCTGTATGGCAGATGGTCAGCAGACTCAAAAGGGTGCCTAGTGCTGAAGAGGTGCTGCTAGGTTTTTCTGTCACCTCATCATGTGGCTAATGGACAAAGCAGCTTCCATGGCATCTCCTCCAGGAGGCTGTTAGGACTGCTTGTAAAGTGTTTTTTCTGCTTTGGTTTAGCTCCACTTTAAACATTGAACACCAGAACCACAGCTAGTGCCCAGCTCTGCTGATTAGGGTGAGCTGTGGCATCCATGGCTCTGTCCTCATCTGAGATCTGCCCCATGACCTGCATCGTGTTTGTGCAGCACGTGAATCGTGTCCAGGGGCATCCTCTACTCTGTCTTCTTATGGCAAAGGCAAACATCTGCCATTCTGACCTCCTTTTCCTGCTGTCCTGCCCATGTGCTCCATATGTCTTGCCAGCAGAGAGCTCCCACCTCATCACTGAGCACTGCGCCAGGGGGATGTCCCAGCTGGGCTGAAGCCCTGTGTGGTGAGAGCTGCTGTGTCAGCCCGTGGCTTACCTGAGTGGTCACAGGTTGAGCTCTGCCACCATGGAGTTAGTTGTGAGTGTGTAAATCCCCCTTTCCAGCCATGGCTTTCCAGGTCCTCACAAATGCAAAGCAGATGTCATTGTATGTACCCTGGCAATAGATGATCTTTATTATTCTGTCTTAGAAGGCTGGAATGTGGGATTCCTTTGTCCACCCATGGGCCTCTCTTCCTGGCAGTCAGTGCTGGCAGAGGACTTGGGTCCTGGCTTTGCAAGTGCTCTCAGGGAACTGCACGTTTCAGGTCATCTCTGGTGAGATAGTGCTCTGTCGCAAAAGCTGTATCCTCCTCTGGCAGCAATTGGGATCTTCTCCCATTCCAGACTTACTCTTTGGAGTTTCCCAGATTGGTTTAGGCACTTTTGGCCTGGAGGTTTAAGCATCTCTATCAGGGCGGACTTGCTGAATGAGGGGTCACAGCACTGTCAGGGTCCACGGGAAACAGACAGTCACTGGTGTGGGGATGCAGGAAGTGAAGGAGCCCACAGACATGCCCTGGGGCTTCAGCAGGTGGAAAACTTGAGTTACAGGCAGTGGGAGATGGAGTTCAGTGCAGAAATTAACCACTGGTGACATCCTGTGTTGAGAGAATTCCTCGTAACTCTTCTCACCACAGCTGAGGACCTGAGCCTGACAGTACATGGGTAGGGATTGATATTGTCCTCTCCAGCTCTTCCTTGTGGTCTTCGGCACCATGTAAGTGATGCGCAAAGGGCTAAAGCCTTTGGGGATCTGAACTGTAAGAGAAATAGTAAAAACCAGAAAGACTCTGAAGGAAAAATGTAGGAGTTATGGAAAGAAAAAAATCACCAAAATCACCTAATAATAGAAACTTGAACTTCATGATGCCAAAGTGCTGAACTGTAAGTCTGGGCAATGTTGTGTGGGGAAGTGGGGCACAGTGGGACTGCAAAGCTAGTGGAGAGGGGAATGGCGGTACTTCATGACTGCACCATGCTGCAGGGGTGATGCCTGTCTGGAGCATGATGGGATGTGAATACAGATCCCGCTGCTGAGTCAGCGATGGACAGGAAAAGGTGGTGAAAAAGAGCAGAAAAAATGAAGAATTCTAGTGTGGGTGGTCAGGTGAAACAGATGGAGTCAGCCAAGTCCATGCAGAGGTTAAAGAGAAAGAAACCCTCTCTGGAGTCCCAGGGAAGTGCTGGAGTTTACTTTAATAATTTCTAGGCTCACTTCAGCAGTGCTTGCTCACTGGAGTTGTCATTACTCCTGGGAATAACTCCAGTGACTATAATGAGATGAAGCCTTTGAAGGGAATGAGGTTTCGCAGGGTCAGCAAGTACTGATTTGAATTTCTCCTGCTGATGCAAATGGTCCATTGCTTTCAGGGATCCTTTCCTGGTGCTGCATAGTGGGGTGAGCTGTCTGTCCCATCTATTCATTAGGTCCTTGAAAGAAATGGTTTTACCTCACCACACCAACACCAAAATCATTCTTTTAAATAGAGTTTGATCTGAACTTCATTTCACCTTGCAGTGGTGGCTTCATCTGTGCTATATCCAGTACAACTTATGGGTTGGTGAAGGCTTTATATTTTTTTAATGTCATTGAAAGGTTTTTTCTGAGTCCTTGGAGCTCATTTCCCACAATACCGGTGAGGCTTTTGTTTCAGTCTTTGCACTTACCTTTCATGTACCTTACATGGAGCATTCTGAATGTGCTGAAGTATTCACAGCCTCTGGCTATGCTGGCGGTTTGACAGCAGCAGTGACAGTGTTACCTGCGGATGGTAGTGGTTTGACACAAGTAGTGACGATGTCACCCATGGATGGTGATGGTTTGACATGAGTAGTGATGGTGTCACTCATGGATGGTGGTGGATGTCTGGAAGAGCAGTTTGACTTCTCCAGGGTATGTGAAATTAAAACCCTTGGGTGTTCCCAAGAGCTATCCTCTCTCTGTGGGGTTATTGGTGCTGAGCCAGCTACCCCAAATGTTAAGAAGTGGAGCTCAGCTGGTGCAGGATTTCTCTTTGAAAGAAAAGAATAATATTTTGATATTCCTCATGAAATTCTTGGGAAAAAAAAAAGAATAAATATGGATCAGTTCAGATCTCAGCTATAGCATTGTTAAAATGGTGTAGTCTGGGCTTCTGAGAACGTTCTGCATGTCTAAATGAAACAAAAGGCATTTCAGCATTCAAACTGAGCTGTTCCTATGTTTGAGGATGATGAGTTCTCATGAGCGCTGCAGAGGCAGGACAGATCTATAGGACAGTGGAGTGTCCCATGCTGTTAGCTGTTCATGTGCTTCTGAGCTTCCCTATAACAGCCTGAGCTGCTGAACATCTAGGGCTGCCTGTATCTGGGGTACCGGTGTCAGCAGATGACCTCCCTGTGGAGGTGGGGCATGGCCAGTCTGATGGCAGTGGCTGGCGGGCAGCCATCCTCAGGGGCGTACATCCCCATGCCCGTGTGCCTGAGGGGCTTGGACGGATGGACTGGCTCTGCCCCGGCTGCCAGCAAGGCTCGTCCATGGTGGTTTTGTGTGTTCACAGCTTGATGCAGGAAAACTCCCTGCCAGCGCAGCTGCCCTTTCCGAGTGAGTGGGTTACCAGCTGTCTTGTGCGCACGTCAAGTATGTTTGTCACTTTTCTCTTAATGCGGTCCCAAGGGGCCTTATTTTCTAGAGAGCTCTCCTCCAGCTCCAAGGTGAAGCCCTGCTGGTTTGCCACCGGCTTCCACGGAGTGGGGATTTTCCTGGAGCTATGTTAATGAAAAGCCCAGGCTTCCACCACTCCTTACAGCCCTGCTGTAGCTCCAGCTGTTCTCATCAGGAGCTGTCGAGTGCTAGATGCTTTTCAAGGAATAACCTCTTCATATAGGTTTAGCTAAAATCCAGTTTAGGGGTAGATGTCTTGTCAGATCATCCTGACAGTGCCAGTACCAGGGCTGGCCAGGATTCTTTTGTGGGAATGCATTTTCCAAAGAAAAAGGGGTTTAGTGGAAAAGCAGGACTTGTCAATTTTGATGGATGTTTGTTATGAATGTTAATATAAAATAAGATAGAAATGTCATGAGCAAGATGAATCTGTCTGATTTTATTGAGAGATTGATAGAACCCAGAGAGAAGGAAATACTAAGGTGCAGTTACAGTGAGTGTATGTACCTGTGTATTTATACAGGGCACATATGTATGTACCTCTAACATACCTGTCACTTATACCTATATATATATACACATACAGAGAGAGGTGATAAAAGTTTTGTCTTAGGATGGATATCTTATATTATTTGCAGACTTTCACAGTTAGCTTTCCATGTCATAAAGACGATAATGATTTTTGAGAGGACTGAAGAATAAAATCAAGAAGACTAAATATGGTTTGGGGTTTTATTGGTGCACCCAGTTATTTTTATGACTTTCTTTCTAATGACATGTTTGAGCAAGGTGCTTCTGTGAGAGAAGGGTCATGCACCTGGTGTGACACTGTATTTCCCCCTTTATTTCCCTGTGTGTAGATCCATGTCGCTTGGGTCTGTCAGAAAATGTCCATGCTGTTAGAATAAATGCTTCAATTTCAAGCATGTAAGAGGAGTTCTGGGGGGCAGCAGCAGCTCAGCCTGTGCTGATCCTGAAGAGAGAGATTTGGCCAGTAGCAGGCTGTGCTTGGAAAGACACAGGGGCTATTTCCTCATGAAAGATCCAGTGCCAAAGCATTAAATAAAAGATTTGGCATCTCTGTAGTAACAGGAACTATCCGAGTACCATGTATTTCCATGTCAGGCTCCCTCTGTGCTCCCTGGAAATGGTAATGGCTTTCCCATCACTTTGTCTCACGTTTGGTCTGCATGCTGCGGCAACTGCCCTTGCAGGGGCATAAGTTGGCCAGGGTCTTCATCCCACCTTCTGAGTCCGCTCTTCTTCCTGTGGGAACAGTAACTGTCCATGGGTAATGACATGTTAGTTGTCTTCTGTGTTGTACGAAACACAGTGGGGGTACCAGGATTATCATGGAGAACTGAAATCTACTTCTGTTGCAGTTGGCATGAGGTTTGATTTGAGTTTACTAGGATTTTAAGGTTAGAATTATTTTCTTGGCTGAAATGACAAATTCAGGAAATCCTGAATGATAGTGGAAAACTACTTTTTCTGTTGGTATTTTGGGAAAAGCTAGAGTTGATATTTCAAACTCTAACAGTTCTTGTTGCCAACTGGGAAGTTCCTTGTAAGCAGACAGCACAAAATCAGTGAGATGCAGAAAACTGAGGTGTCCTAAGTCTTGAGGTTTTCTCCAGTTCAGATTTTGTCTGCCATGGCCTTTGTGTGTCATATTTGCACCAAGTGTTATTTTTTCCTAGAGGTAGTTGTGTCATATGGACTGAATCCTGCCAATTTTGGCCTCTCCTAGACCTTGCAGAATAGTCCCATTATTTACAAATCTATCCCGTAATGAACAAACTTTGGAAGGAAATGCAAGACTTCCTATGGGATTATTTGCGCCAGACTTGGTGACTGCATTTTGCACTTCTCATGATTTTAGCTGATTATAATAGAATTGTAGAACCTGGCCTTGAACACTGCCAGGGATGGGGCAGCCACAGCTTCTCTGGGCAACCTGTGCCAGGGCCTCACCACCC
>WYDI02037059.1:0-14608 GCA_009867235.2 Psittacus erithacus | reverse complement strand
TCTGCTTCCTCCTGGCTTCCCCTCCTCCCTGGCAGAGCATGAGGCTCAGAAAGTCCTTGGTCAGAGTGAACATTACTAAGTAGCAACTGAAAACATCAGTGTTATCAGTGCTGTTCCCAGACTGAAAGTCAAAACCACAGCGCTGCACCAGCTACTAAGAAGGAGAAAAATGTCTGCTACTGCTGAACCCAGGACAGTTGGGTAATGCTTTTTGATAGCTAGTTTTGAAATCCACTTCATTCAGTCATTAATATATTTGATACAGAAAATTTCAACCTCTGTTTATACGAACACCTCCAGCTGCAACACAAAAATAACCAAGGCTGGGCAGTCTTTCAAAGTCTCTTATAAAGCTGAGAACATATCTTCAAAAGCCCAATTAGAAAAGGGCTACAGATGGCATCACTAAACAAGCTAATGTGTCAGCCCTTAATATCTTCAAGTGGCGCAAGCATCTTCACAGGCATCAGAGCACTGTGCTCGGTGAAAAGCCAGGAACTGCAGGGAACAAGGTCAACTGCCTTGCAATTTGCTCTGCTGCATCCCACACCCCCTAGACATTGTTTATGAGCGCTACAAATCTGGAAGCAGCACTTAACACTACTGTCTTCTCCTCTTGTACATCCAAGGGTATGATGGTTAAACAAGCTCCCAGGAAGGTGGACAGCAGAGGCAGATGGAAGAACTTGTATCTTTTCACAGAACAACTGCTTACCGGTGCAAAAAGGTACCCCATAGCCCTTGGAAGAGCTGAAGCAAGATTATTTTGAGTGGAATGGATGGTATTAATTGGTTCTTTTGTACTCCCACAATATTCAGACATTTAAAAACCACTACAGAGTACAAAACGAACAAGTCACCCTCATGGACTGGGAGCGGAAAATGAAAACAAGGGCTAAATAAGTGGTCTGTATTTCAGAATCCAGGAATTCAGGAGAAGCTGCTGAGTGCTTTTCAATGTGTTAAGTACATCTGCTTCTTAAAACTAGTTATTAGTGCAGACTGTCATCATTAACTAAGGAAACTCCAACGCACTTACACCTTACCCAAGTGCTGCAGCCTTGTGCACTTAACAAATGCAGAAGACAGCCAGGTTACTCTATGCTGCATCCATGCTTTTGTTGATTGCAGAAGATGCTGCTGAGTGCACAGCACTCTTACAAAGTCAGGACATTTATTTTTGGTTCATAAATATTAATTCAAGTCACTCAACCTCAAATATTTGAATGTCTTGGCTCTTTTTTATTGTTCATCATTGCACAATGATAGTTTAATTGGAAATAATTACCAGAATATTAATTCTGTTCTACTGTCTTGGAATCAATATGAGTTTATCTGCATGCAGAGAAGCACTGCAAGTGCTTGGCTGTATCTTAAAACTCGCAAATGTCTCACTATATTGTATGTAAACATTATGCAAAATACATATTTTACATATGGATGTCTACTGTACTATATAGAGATGTTTCCATAGGGCTGGAGCTCTAAGAGTAACTGAATTTTCCCCCACCTCAGCCTTTTATAAAATCAAAGTAAACCAGAGGCTCTAATTACTTTCAAATGAGAATGAAAAGTCTGTCAGGCTTGACAAGAACATTTTGCAAAAACCTGATGAAATCTGAAAGTAACTGATAATATGCTGACAACAAACTGTTTCAGTGGGATCGCTTCATTTCTGAAGGACTGAATTATCCCTGTAAGAAAGCCCAGTTTTGACAAAAACAAAGCAGAAAAATCAACAAAAAGTTGAGTAGTTTCTTGCAGGGACTCCCTACTGAACCATCCTTTGAAGCTCTGCAGCTCTGGAGGAATTAGCAATGCCTGGGTGTACCAGTGTACACAAATGTTTGCTAAAGCACGGGGTCTAAGACAGGTGTCTTGCAAAACTGATCCAAAGCATCTCACTGGTATTGTTTCAGGCTTTGTGTCTGGGTGGAAGGAAAAAAGAGTTTAGATTTGGGTTTGGTTTTTGGTTTTCTTTTTACCAGGTTACATTTCTGTATCTCTTCCTATCCTAAAATATTCAGGATTTCTTGTATTTAAATGCATGCAATTTCTAACATGTAAGTAGACACAGCAATGGCTTCAAGAAGGATGAGTTATTCCCCCTCCCTCCCCAAATGCTAAACTTTTATCAAATAAGAAATGCCTTTTTCCTGTTGAAAGTGGGTATAGAACATTTCAGTCGGCCAAGGAGCTATGGCTGATGCATTCTCCTGATATTCTCTATCAAGTTCCTGGTGTTACTGTGCTAAGCAGCAGATTACCCCTACAAAAGTAGCAGCCTCTGGAGGGACAATCAGGAGAAAGACACTGAACTCTCCTGTCCCAAATGATTAAGATGTTCTTCTAAGAGACAAAGAAGAATCACTCCAAGTCTTTGCAGCACGACTAATGAAGACTGATTTCTTGCAGCTACAGTACAATTCCTCAGATCCGCACCCGTCCCTCCCTCCTCCCCTGCAGTAACCTCAGCTCCCCTCCACGTCCTCAGCTGCCTCTGCAGGGAAGACGAAGGCACACGCCATGAACTGCTGGAGCTGGAGCTGGGTTAGCCAGCCAGCTGCCTGCTGCCAACATCATTTCTGAGCTTGAAGCCAACAGCCCCATGTCTGCATGGGGAGGGGTTATCAGGAGGACCTGGAATCCAGAAACCTTTGACAATCCCACCTTTCTATCAGATTTGATTGGAGCCAATCAATGAACTAGGAGTATTATTGCTGAGAGAGATATTTCTGAGACAGCACATGAGTAACTCTTCATTCCTTGCAAAAGTCAGTGGGGGAAAGAACTAAACACACCATGCACAACCTTAATAAAATGCCTTATGGAAGTTTATGGAAGCTAGAAAAAGTAGGATGTCTGTATAGCATTTCTGAGCGAAAGTCCAAGCACCAATCTGCTAGCACTGCTGTTCTGTTTCTCAACCTTATTTTCCCTCTGAAATAGTCATTTCTAGTAAAAGGATTACAGGTCTTACTGATGCTGAGTGCTGCACAAGCCGAGCTTCAAATGTTGGACTCTTACTTATAGAACCATAGAATGGTTTGGATTGGAAAAGACTTTAAGATCATTCAGTTCCAGCCCCCCTGCCATGGGCAAGGACACCTCACACTAGACAATTTTGCTCAAGGCTCTGTCCAACCTGGCCTTGAACACTGCCAGGGACAGAGCATTTACCACTTCTCTGGGCAACCTGTTCCAGTGTCAAGATGCTTAGATTTGAAAAACATATGTTTCAGCCGGCCATTCACATATGACAGAGGAAACAAAAATCCATGCTGGCAGTGAATTAATCATGCAATGAAGTATTTCTTGAGGAAAGGCAGCCATCGCTTTCATAACAAGTCAGACCTGATGCAAGTAAAGACGTGGACACAATATATCTCCAGCTTCACTTCCAATTCCAAGTTCTCCTCTCTGTTTTTACAATGAAAATGTAAAATCTTAGCAAGCCTGAAAGCAGAACTGTACCATAACTTCATACATGGAAAGAAAAAAGAGTTGGCTGCTTTCAAAAGTTCTTTCACAGCTGACATATGGACTATAACTTTTTAATGCAATAGTGATGCTAAAGAGTATACTTTGGGAAAAGTGTTAAGACTTTGGTTTTAGTAGTGAAGGCATAAAAGGACTCTGTTTCAGAGCAGCACTCTGAGAAAGTACAGCTAGGGGCATAGGCTGTATTCCAGCTTTGATGCCCCTGAGATGCACTTTAAGAGGGTTATTGAGAAGTGCCAGGACCCTTGTGTGTATGTAGGGAACTGCCAAAATACCAGGTGCAGCTCATAATACCAGGAAAGAGGGAAAGAGACAGGGATGAGGCCAGCAGGACACTGCAGCCAGAGACAGAACCAGGCTGGTAAAACCCTGGTTCTCAGCCTTCCCTGGCACCCATCATCTGCTCTGTAGACCAACAGTCCTCTGAGTCATGAGCAAACTACAATGAATGTGCTTTAAAGCAGCTTCATGCCACCCGGGTAACAAATCACACAGATTTCAAGCTACGGTTTAACTTTCTGAAACAGGTCACATTTTTAGTCCTAAAAAGTTCCTGATCTAGTAAATATTCATTTGGCTAAAGGATCACTAATCACAGACCCACTACCAAGCTATAAGAAAGGCCACTGGACTAAGTTACGTGTTAATTATTAATTAACATAATTAACGTAATAATTATAAACATGCAATTTAATTAGATAATTGGGCAGAAACAGCCCAGGAGCTCTGGAGTCAGACCTGGGAGTCACCATGGAAAAGCCCAAGTCAAAATGTAATGCAAGTAGGAGCAGAGGCGCTTTTATGGGTGCTATGGAAACACAGAAAGAAGTATGAAATGTCCTGCAGGTCGAGTTTTAACCTACCCAAATAAATTAAGGAAATTTACTTAGTGATATTTTGTGACTCATAACTCAATCCCAAGACCTAAAAATGAATTTTAACTGGAAACACACATTCAGAAAAGTGTGTATTGAAGTCCTGACAAAGTCTCAGGGGTGAAAAGCTGGCCTTACTTCTACAGGATGATTTCTTTATCACTTGTCAAGACCAGTTAATAAGATTTCTTTAAAATACCTAAAACTAATTCTTAAGTTAATGAGTACAAGTAACTTCATGAACCTTTACAAATTCATTAAAGTATTATATACAGCTTCTCTACAAATTACCAAGCTATTAAAGTTCCCATTTGTGAATATTATTAAAAAATGTACACAAAAACCTCATTCTCTATTTGGTTTTAGAAGAGCAGATTTAAGCTTTCCCATGAAATAATCCTCATGTGAATTCTTCTGAGGAAAAAGAGCCTCATAATACCTATTTTCAGATGAGGGACCAGATAAGCTATTTTATATGCAAATATAACTGATTTCATTTAATTGTTCCTGAGGGAAGAAGATTTGTATACAAAACACTTGCCAACTGATAGTGAATTCTACTTTCTAGGTTTTTTCCTCTCAATGCATTATTTAATAACTGTACCTTCCTAATGGCAGAGTGTTCAGTCCTGCAGGGGACTGTACTGAACACTTCCTTTTCCCAGAGGAGTCAGCAGAAGCCAAAAGCAAGGGAACATGATCATGGAAGTTGTCCACTGCTCCATTGCAGACAGAAGTGCTGCATACTGTAGAAATCCAGTAAAGTAAAAGCAAATTTCCCCCCAGATAGAGCTGTAAGAAGTATTTCTTAGCCTACCATTAGAAAATTTGCTTCAAACTGGCATGCCGTGACCAAAACGAGCATGCCAATTTATCTATTTGAAACATCCTTTCCTGATACTTAAGTTCCATGCTGTTCCCGTGGCAAGTGGTAGAAACACATAACTCACTGGCACAGCCAGGCACTCAGGCAAGACAAATAATCCATTATCAGGCAGCTTATATTTCATCTCTACCTTTTACCCTGTGGGAAAAATCTGTAGGGTGTCTTGTAAGGGAAGGCATTTTAAAAATCACATTGTCACAAACACAAAACCCATACCATCTATTTTCAAAGAGGCTGGTCTCCAGCCAGCACAGCTGGGGTTTAAGCCAAATCACAAAGAGCTTTTGCTGGGCTCTCTCATCCTGTCGTACATCTCTGTGAATTTTTTTCAGATCAATGCATTCTCTTCTCTGCTTATTTAATTTATCCATTTTATATTTATATACAAATTCTCATCTCCTCTAATTTAGCTAATCACTTCATGCAGTCTAAACACTTCACTAACCCCTCGAAAAGGCAGATTTATGGTATTCTTTTGCATAAACCTTAACCATTAGTGCAGAAAAGGGAAACATCTCAGTGTAGTCCAAGCTAGGGACACCCACTCAGCCTTCTGACCCATTTGTCACGGAGCTTTGCTGTGTCATACACTTTCATGTCAGCAGGCGTGTAGAGAGACAGCAAATGGCTTCTAAAGCTCAGCACAAAGAATTTAAGGAGCATGTTGTGCTAACCAGTCCTGCGGCTTTAATGACCTGTTGCTCCTCAGGTGCATATTATGCTCTTCTGGAGAGGTGATTCATTTGCATTCAGCTATTCATATACCCACCCCAGGCACACCCAGGCCTGTTCCCACGCACCCTTCAACTAGCACTCACAGTAGGTTGTGTTCAAAGGCAATGGGGTTCAAGTATGACTCACAGCCTAATGGAGTAATTCTAGCTTCAAGAAAACCCTGATGTGTGTTTGGGGGTGTAGTGAATTTAACGCTAAAGAAACCAAACTAGTACATCCCTGACAAGTCCATCCCTCCAACTGCTGACAGCGATGAAAGCATACACTTTTTGATGCCTTCTGGACTGAAGTCCTAGTACAAGGATGTACAAAATGTTATACAATGCCTTGTGGTGAACTCAAGATCTGTTTTAAAATGAAATTTTAAAAAGGCTACAAGAGAACAGCTAATTAGGAGGCTTATTTTTCTTTCATATTGTTACCCATAGTAGCCTTCTAGAAAGAAAAGTGCTTTCTAGACAGGTACGAGTTATAGTGCAACTAATTCAGTATTTTCTAAACAATAACATCAAGCACCTCTACAAGACATCAATTGATAAAGGAGGGAGAGGGAACACAACTCAAGATGTGAACAATCCCAACTCAAATCATCACACTGCTGTTCTCAGCCAAACCCCCAGAAACTGTAGTACCAATACAGTGATCTACAGATTAAAGCCTTTGTCAACAAAAACCATTATTATGCAATAAATACGTTGCTGAATAAGAGATGGAAGTTGATATTCAGCTGTAAGTGGGAGAAACAAAACACCTGCATATCTGTCTCAGGCTTTACCATTGATTTCAGGAGTGATTTTTGCATCATTTATCTGCTTTCCTGTCTATATGCAGAGGTTTGGAAACCAGCTGAAGACACTGCATGAAGTTTAAAGATTCCACGAAGGGAACAGAACAGACAAGAAGCACTGATGCAAAGAAATGGTGGAAATTAGGTTAGCTAATGTTCAGCAAAACAGATCAAGGAACAAAAGTGTAGCAATTAGGTAGTTAAAACTGAAAGGAAGGATTTAATCCTATAGCTAAGAAAGAACTTCTGTGTAAGATCAGCCTTCTACTTGAAGCCACTTTCCCGACTCTGAGGCTTTCTTCTAAAAGAGTAGCTGGCAGGACATCATCACTTGAAGAAGGTACTTACTTGCTCATCAGACAATAATTATAGCCCACCAGCATTTTAGAGCTGTCCAGTTTAATATGCTGGGTAACATCTCAATTCCTATATGCTAACTCAAAACAAGTTTCTCAAAATGGTTTTATACATTTTTAGTTTTCCACAGTGTTGTTAGCTTTTTGGCTCAGTCTAGTTAAAAACTATAAATATAAGCTAAAAACCCACATGACCCAATTACTGACCCAAGGCAGAGAAATCTTGAAGCTGACAAATCAACCTGATCTGAAAACCAACAACTATATGGACCAACTCACACAGTTTTGTGGAGATTATAGGTATGAGTTGTTACTAGGGCTAAATATGAATTACTTGTAAAGTGTTTTAGAAGTCAATAAAGCGTTTCTGAACTCAATAGTTATGGGGCTTTCTAACTGTTCTTTCAGAACTATCTTATAATAAACCACTACAAGTCTGGCAACTAAGTCTAAGCACTTTGAAATTGCTAGACAAATATCAAATAAATCCTTGTTAGTCTGAGACCACTACATTTTAAAAGGTATTCTGTTCCAGCAATAACAAAGTAGTCAGTGGATTTTGTCATGGGTTTCGCTATAAGCAATTGAAATGGAATTCGATACCTTACTTACATGGGGGTTTTATTTTTGGCAACTGCAAACTCCACCTTTTGGTTGTACCCCATTACTTATACTAAGTTATTTCACTTCCCACAGTTTCTGGGTCATCACTCCTGAGACAGGAGCACAACCAGCAGGAATTTTGTCTAGAGCATTAGAATCTCTGTAGGATATTCAGGAGCTTCAGACAAGTCTACAGCATCAGCCTACGGGGCATCTGGGAGATACGGCAAAAAAAAAAAACAGAACTAAAGACAAATACAACTACAGCATAACTCAGGTCAGGGGCAGATCTGAGCTTAAATGAGGTTCCTGGGTCCATGGTCAGCAGTGAGGAGAGGTCCCAGGTGAGGATCACTGGGGCTATTGAGGCACATTCTTGCTCTCAGGGTATTAACAGTGAGAAGCCAATGGATGAGAAGGCAGATTGGCTGTAGAGCTCAGGGCTTTATGGAAAATTTGGTGTGTCTGTGTAGTAAACCTAGGACAAAAAGTCATACTGTGTGGAGATTCCAAATGAGAAAGTGGGACTAGAACCTAGAGAGCAGAGATGCCAAAACCCATGAAAGATGTTGTACTGCAAATCAAAAAGAGGATTTGTAAAACCCAACAGTACAGCTAAAAAAGTGAGTGGAGTTTGATACACAAAGCTCCCCAAGGGGGGAAGTAGGACTAAGGGTGAAATGCAGAGATAAAGCTGCAATACTCAACAGAAGCTCAGACAGGAGTGAGTGCTCTCCACCAAAGAATGGATGTTTCTTATCTCTTCTTGTTGTTGGGAGTTGAGTAATGTGTCATATTCTTTCTCCATAGATGGTCCCCAGCCAAATTACCAAGTCACTGATCTCAGGTGGCAGAGAGCAGAGTAATAAGTGCATAAACTGCAATTTATGATAAATGAGGTGGTCAACATCACTTCAAATTTCTAAATTTTCACATTTTAATATTTTTTTTTTTTTTAGACCAGGCAACACCCTTTATCAAAATAGAGCAATGCAAGGTATTCAATGGTTATAAAATTCCAAAACTGAAGTTGCCGCACCTCTTACTCTGGTTATCTTTATCCCATGAGTTCCTGCTTTATGATACATAGCTAATTAACGCAATGGCACAAAACATCTTTTTACCCCACGTCATGCTCCATCAAACACACAGATGGGCTTTTTCTGCTGACTCTTCAGTATTGTTCATGATAGAAGGTATATGGCAAAAAATACGATAAGAAAGTTATTCTCTTGACCAAAATGCAACTATGGGAAAGCCAGGAAAGTAAACTTGTCCCCTACAGTAATTTGCATATATATGCTGAGCAAGTCATGTATATTTGCCATAAGTTTGCCTTTACACTGTGTGCCTAAGCTCCCTCTCTGTAAAATGGGAAGGGGATGATATTGCAGATGTACAAGTCAATAATGTTTTTCCAAATGCTTCTTTTACTTCCAAGTCTAGATGTAGTCAGTAATAATGAGGAAAAATTGAAGCTTACAGACTGAGCGCTACCTGTCTTCTCTCTTGATTCAAGCAGGAACCTGGGGGGAAAGGATCTTTATGTAACATATGCAGCTAAAGCACATAAAAGAAAACCTATTCACCAAGACCGTAATAGAGATTGCACAAGCAATTTTGTTCTCAGTGTTTCCTGCCTCTGCATGTTTGACTCCACTATCTACATAATGTTCCTTTGACTATTTCTTTGAGTGTATGATGTATCTAAAGTTAATATACTCTTCTAGATACTTAGATGCTTACAACAGGATTAATGTAACTCCGGCTGAGGCTGGTGAGCCCTTCCCACATGCATATTGAAGTTAACAAGATGGCTTGTTTGAAGAAAAGTTTTATGAACAAGTGAAAGCTATTTAGACTTCACTTTGTGTGTATATATATAACATTTATATAAATATATTTTTATAATTTATAATCTATATTGTATAAAATATATTTAGATATATAATATGTATTCTTATATATATTTGTATATGTAACAGTTATCATCTTCAAAATACTTTTAGAAAAGTAACTGTGAAATACTTTTGAAGTATCTTGCTGTTTCTAAGAACATTAAGATTTATTTTTAATTTGCAAATGGAGTTTGAATTCAATAGACCTAGAATCGTAGAATAGAATAGTTTGGGTTGGAAAGGAACTTAAGATCATCCAGTTCCAACCCCCTTGTCATGGGCAGGGATTTGTTCATTTTAAAGGAGTAAGAAGTATAAGCCTACAGTATCAAGAGTTAAATTTTACTTCTTACCTTGCAAAAACTTCCCACTGACTTCTGATGAGTCTGAGAAGGCCATCAAATTAACATACATTTCATATATAGGCTTCATTAATCTACACAGAATATGTTGTCCATCAATATTAAAAGTACCTTAAGAAGGAGAGAGGGAAGACACTGAGAGGGGTCGTGTCTCACCAATTGCTGTGCAGCAGGTCAACATCAATAAATGATTACAGCATGGAACAGACCATTTATACAATGAGGCTATTTCTAATCCCTTCAATTTAGGGACTAAGAATGAAAAGCAATTTTTATATTACTTATCCTTATCTCTACTTGGTTTAATTTTACATTCCTTCCTCCATCTATTTTCCTCTGCTCTCCTCAGCAGTTGTAATTTCTGGCTGGAAAATCATATCTGCAGGCGATTCAGCTTTTTTCATTCTCCTCTCTCTTTCTTACCTCCCTTTTCCCTTTCCTTCACAATACTTTTCAGCTTTCCTTTTTGCTTGCTTGTTTTGGTTTTTTGCCCCTCTCCTTTCCAGCTTCTCAGACTCAATTTCTGCTAAAGTACCCAATTCAGTCTCATGAAATACAGGTTATTTAACTATTTTTTAGAACACTGGATTGATTTATAATTTCTGGCTGAGGTTTTTGGTTGTGGTAAATCAGCAAAGTTTTTTAATCCTCTTGGAATTCCCTAAGTTTGCATTTTTCGCTGTATCTATCCAGACCTGTCCAGATTTGTCCATGGAAAATGAACTGGATTTTAGTACAAGTTTAACATTCTTTGGCCAATGTTGCTCTTGGCTGAACATTTGCAGAAGGAAAAAGATTTTCTCTTTACATAGTGAGGAACTTTACAGATGACGTTGTCCCAGCCCCAGGTACTCTGGAATGGAAATGTAACATGATAAACCTTGCATCAAAAGCTGTTTGTCTATAGAAACAGCCGTTGCGAATCCACAAAGCCTTAGAAAGGAGAAAGTGGAAGAGTGCTACAGGCACCTACATGTTAATTCATCAGTCTTAACTGAGACCAACTTCTGTAGCCCTCCAGAGCTGCCATCAGAAGGGAAGGAAAAAAAGAACCCCCTGGGTATTTGTGCTCTTTCTTTCTAGTAATTGCCCTGAAACTTTCACAGGGCAAAACTGGGCTTCCTGAAACCAAATGATAAAGGCACTTACTCAGGTACAATTACTGCCTTGTTGGATTGAAAATACTTGCCATTGCAAAAAAGGAGGGGAGGGGGGAAGGAAAGGAAGGTTTCTGAGGATGGTGCATAATACTAATTCAATTTTTTGTTATTTTCATAATGAAGTTGTCTTCTCACTATCCAAATGGGGAAGGTAAGGGCTGTTTCTCTATCACACCAGCAGCCAAGTTGTCTAGCAAATAATACATTTGAAAACCAAGTCTTTTCACTGTGTTTATTTCACTTTATTTCTGGCACAAAGGAGAATTGATTGGCTGGTTTTGAGTTCAGAGTGTACCTATATATTTACAGTGTATCTATACCTGAAAAATACATTCCAATGAGCTTCAGCTTTCATCAGACTACATCAACAAACAACAGTACTACTGTGTGTGTATGTATGTGAGATGCAAGGTATCATTGTGGTGGTGCTTTATTAGATGATACGACATGAGTTCTTCAACTCAGACAATAGAAAAATCTTCCACAACTGCATATCATTATTTAAAGGAAAACAGTAAATTTTTATTTTTAGTTAATGTTACCACATTTAGACTCTGATTTGATGAGATCCTTTTTAAATGAAACTTTTTGTATATTACATTGCTATGCAAAATTAATTGCACTGAGGTGACAACTCGCACTCCCTGCTTTCTACACCCACTGTCACAACAGATGGATGGGTGATGGAATCTCTCCAGAGGAAATTGTGTACTCCCTTCTGGTATGGCTGTTTTACCCTCTCTGATCCTAGTGGGCAGCCAGCATCTGGCCCCTTCCTGGAGTGTTTCTATCACAAGATGATACTGATTACACATGGTTTATATTTTTGCTGTAATCTTGTTTACAAAACATGCATGTATGTATGCCTCTGGTTCCCTGAACACAAGAGAAAAACACAAGGCTTCCTCCCTCACAGTTTTCTTGTGATCCATCTAAGGGCAAAGTGATGCAGGAAGGAAGCAAGGGAGGAGGAGAGGAGGGAAAGTCTTTTGGTTTTGCTTTGGGTAAGCTTCATCAGTAAGACAGTAACCTACAGTCACTCATAACCTGCTGCAACACCGTCAGCCCCCTGGAGTAGTCTGGACTTCTGCTCTGACAAAAGCAAATGGCTAGACTGCACAGGCTAACTCATTGCTCCATATAAGCTCTGATTCGTGCCCCCTTAGCCTTTAAAAATAACAGGTACAACATGATAGCTTAAAACCCAAGGCAGAGGCAGACTTTCCCTACTGTGCATCATTCCGTAAGTGTGATGAAATGTGGCCAGCTAAATATGTCCAGATGGGCATCTCTCCTTTGATGAAGAAATCATTAAAATGCAGCAATATGTGGGAGTCTAGGCTAGAATAAACTCTCACATGGAGCATTAGAACAGAGCACAAAGTTGAAAAAATTGTTCTCCACATTTGTATCTAAAGAAAGAAGCCATTGAAGAGACTGTAGTTGTTGAAGTTGCTACTTCATGAATGTTTAACATGAAGCATGTAAAACTCTGAAAACAAGTTTTGTCATCTTTCAGTCAATACTCTAGTGCTAACATGAGTAAAATGCTTCCAACATACCAAAGTTCTCCTTTCACCTGAATTCTGAGGAAATATTTTTGTTCAAATACTCTGTCTAATACTATGTGCTTATCATTTTCAGGCTAGGCTACAGAAGGATTACACACTGCAGCAACTTGTACCAGCAGGAGCCCTGAGATAAGACAGGTCTCAGCAGCTGTTTAGTCCCCACTTGACACTGCAGCTAATCTGCACTGGCTTTGAGAAGCCTATTGCATCTGTGTCGGGTATTTCCATTGGTGCAATGGCTGTGCTTCAGGCTCTCCCTGAATGCCATGGAAACACACCAGCTAGTCCCAGGAAAACTCTTGTATGTGCATTGTTTTGAAAAACAATGGTCAGATTACTGAAAAAACATTAAAAAATAATAAATGTAAAGAGAAGTACCACTGAGGAATCTGGGAGATGTCTTTCTAACTGGGCTTTATTAATGATAGTTTGCTGCTCTGGTTATTTGCATACATTTACTGAGCACACCAGAGCTATTTTCCTTGCTCTGTATTTGTCTTATAAAACTCCAAAGTATAAAACTGTCACTGGAGCTTGCCAGGGATGAAACATTGATGTGATGTAATTTAAGGATAGGCAAGGTGGCTTAATTAATGCTTATGCTTCATCTTTAATAGGTGGGTTTAGGCTAAGCATCTTTATTTTGTAATAACTTTTTTATTCGACACCTTTCCTTTTCCAGTGTAGCAGTAATAGCTCATTGCTGTTTACCTGTCATACAACCATGCAGCTCCACACGGGGACAAGGAAGTCTTTGCTCAAAATAGTCAGTGTATTTGGGGGACATATAAACTTGAAGCCTGTTTTTCTAAGGCTGATTTATTCAACAAGGAGATCCTCATACAGTATGAAGCAGCACTGTGCTGATCTCAACACAGCTACTTTAGGGGAGAGATAAAAATCCGCTTCAAAGTGTGTGCGATTTTCTCCTTGGGCTGATGCAATTATTACCACTGTGCCTGAGGAAGAGTTTGGCTCTGTCTCCTCTCTTTACAGTCCAGTGACCGACCCTACAGTGCAGTTATCTCTTCACTTCTGTTGAAGCTGAGCCATGCTCATGTGGCAAGCTGGATTTGTGGCTGGGCGAATTTGTACCACAGGATCACCAGATGATGGTGAAATCACAGTGGCCTGGCACTGCTGCAGCCTTGCTGCCTGCGCTGTAGCCCCTGGATTTGCCCTGTTTGTCCACCCCAGCCCACGATGTACTTACTGCTGGCACCTAGGCTGTGAGCGCCTCTAACACTGGGTTTGCTTTTGCATACCAACAGCATACTTTCCTCCCCACAGCATGGCATGTCAATGAGATAGGAGTTACACTGACTTGTATTTTCCTGCCGGCAGTGGTTTATTGTGCTATATTGATCTGGCTTGATTCTTATGTAGGAAAAACCCAGGAAAACCCCATGCTGCTGCTCCTGCTCAGTTTATCATATAAGATACAGATTCCATTTGGCTAGCACTGTGTCTGTGTTTGTAGGTTAGACACAGCTCCTCTGAGTCAGTTCTACATCTTCACAGCTGTAAATGTAGGTCAGCTGGCTGCCGTGCAGTTATCCATGCAGTTCCTTATCCTTTAAAGCACAGGTCCTCACACGCAACTTCACAGTACACTGCAACGCCTGCCTTTTATAAAAGCTCATTTTGCTAGAGTAGTAAGTGGTTCAGCAGCTTATGACATTAGCAGTCCTACCAGCATGGCAGCAAACAAATTTCCAGTCTAGGTATTGCACACTCATAGAGTGTTTTCTACTGTTTCACTTGAGGTTTTTCCTGCTAGTTTTTTGATAAGGTGTCATGGTTTAAGGCCTGCCACACAGCCCACTCACTGCGCCCCCCCCTCCCCCCCCCTGGGCTTTTGGGGGGGCGGGGGG
>WYDI02037053.1:0-20240 GCA_009867235.2 Psittacus erithacus | reverse complement strand
CCACGTTGGGTCTCCAACGGGGGGGGCGACAAGAAAGAGCAGACGCGGCCGGAAGGAGGGGGCCCAAAAAAACACCCCCCCCCTCTTCCCCCCCCCCCCCCCCCCCCTCCACCCTCTCGGTTTATAAAACCAGTAGCTGAGATAAATCGGAAGGGGGTGGGGAGAAGCAGCAGGGAAAGCTGAGAAAGATGCCAGAAAGGTACAGTAACATGGGCTTTATCTCCCGCTTCCTCTCCCTGAAAGTTGAGAGTGGGAAATTGCCCTGCAGAGGCCAGCTCTGGCCGACCACGCGCGCAGCGGTGGCGGTGGCGGCGGCCGTGTGTCTGCGGCGCCCTGTGCGTGTCACCCGCCCCAGTGACGCAGCCGTGCCCACCCCGGGTGCGCGGGGAGCCGGGTGGGTGCCTGCCTGGGTGGCTGGGGGCCCGGCCGGGCGGGCAGCGCGGGGCGCGGGGCGGCCGGGGTCCGGCGTGGCCGGGCACTGGGGGCCGCTCGCCTTGTCCCTGTTGAAAGGCCCCAGCTGTTTGTTGGCTGCTGGCTGCAGTCTGGCTCCTGCTTGCTCCGAGACCGACATAAATGGGTTATGGGGTTTATGTACGTGTGTGTGTGTGGGCTTCTCTTCCCTCCCCCCCCCCCCAATCGTTTCCCCTGTATCTCTCGTTGACGCTGGTTTTCGTTGTTATTTTGTTTTGGTTCTGGATGCGGTTTTATTTTTCTCTGGCTCTGCAGGTTGAAAGTAGCAGGGGGGTGGATGGGGTGGGGGCCTGCCATTTCCCCGGCATGCGTGGGGACAGAAGGAGGGAGAAGGGCAGGGCCTCAGGGTCACGTTCTCAAGGGCTGTGTGAGATAAGATTTATTTAATATCTCAATCTTTTGGGGAGGGATTTCGGTGGTGGTTGTTGTTGTTGTTTTAACTGACAATAGCAGTGTGGGTGCACAAGCAAAGAGCAACCTCAAAATGAAAAAAAAAAAGGAAGAAAAAGGGAAAAAAAAGGGGGGGGGAAGAAAAGGGGGGCTAGCGTGCCCCTCCCTTCTTCTTCTGCATTTTTTTTTTCCCCGTGTCCAATTTACTGTTCATTTGAGATTTTGGACAAAGACCGGGGCAGTGGGTGGGCTGCTTTGAGTTTCGTGATATAATATGACTGGAGCAAG
Organism: Psittacus erithacus; assembly: GCA_009867235.2. Taxonomy (NCBI): domain Eukaryota; kingdom Metazoa; phylum Chordata; class Aves; order Psittaciformes; family Psittacidae; genus Psittacus; species Psittacus erithacus. Next base: position 19,091 of record WYDI02037053.1, on the reverse strand, counting down.
AGAGTAAAGCGCAGACAATTAAGGATCGTGGCGAGGGCTTTGCTCATTCAATCTACTGAGGAAGCCGTCATTTTGTGTTAGTGTGTGTGTCTGGAAGAGGAAGGATAGTGGAGAGTGACAGTGGAAGGATGCCTAACGTTGTGGTGTGTTTGTACTTGCTAAATGCCCGCTCCAGGAAAGGAGGGCTTCAAAAGAAAGGGATGAGGGAAAGGGTATCCTTCAGGATTTGCCCCTGCGATGAAGCCACTTCAGACCACACTCTCGCTGCTGGGAACATGACGTTTTGCTGCTTCCTCGAAAGGGGAGGGTTGAGGAAGGAAAAGCGCTTGCAGGTGTCACGCAGGCTCCTTGCTGCCACTGCTCTCCCTGCCTACACACCTCACCCCGGTGACCGGTGGCTCCTCGGCCGCTCCGGTTGGCGAAGCTCCGGGGCAAAGCGCCTCATCCAGAGCGGCTGCAGCGCCACGCTCCTCTGCTCCTGGTCACTTGGGTCCCGCCGCTGCACTTCACCCCCAACCACCCAGAGCGCATCCTGCTTTTGTAGTTATTTATTTCTTCATTTCAACTACTGGACCCTGGCTGTCCTCTGCCAGTGCGTTTCAAGGCTGATGAATAGCACCCCCTGCAGTTATAGAGCTGATCTTTTGTAGCGCAGATGTATAATTAATTGTGCAGCACTTTTGCAGTCTGAACAGGCAAGTGGATTCTTGGAAGACACCCATGTACCGCTGCCTGCTTTTCAGACCCCCAGCTTCATGGCCCTCAGGGAAGGGACCTGCTGGCTACAGCCTTATAGCCTCTGTCCTACCGTGCTGCCTGTAGTGATATGAAACAGGATTCAGATCCCGGTCTTTGGTGTAAAAGCCAAAAACGCCGCAAAAAAACCCCAAACCCAAAGCACTGCTGCACAGCAGTACTCCTCTCCTCTGCCCCTGCTCCAGCGTGAAAGGACTTTCGAGGTTATTTGCATCTCTGCTCCATCACAGTAGTGATGTTTAGGGATTTCCCCCACCCCCCTTCCTTTCTTTTCTCAGAGGGGAAGTAAGGATTTGTTAGTTTGTAAAGCACTTTGAAGATAAAAAAAAAATCATTGTCTGTATTGAGTGCTGTCTGTTGGCTCGTTTGAGTCACCACCCGGGCTTGGCTGGGAATTGAAGCCTGGAATCACCCTGCAGCCCCCCTGGAGGATTAAGTCAAATGATCCATTGAGGGGGTCCTCCCCAGGGAAGGCAGAAGTGGTGTGACCAAACACAGCCTGGGAGGTGGAGAGCAATGAGCAAAATGTGCATCCTGTGAAACTGAGGGCAGAGGACACTGGGGATGTGATTTAGCTAAAATGAGATATGGCAGAGATTTTAAGCCTCATCATCTTGTCTGGGTATGGCAGGATTGTCCCCTGTGGGGTTTTCCTCAGTTCTTTATCTACACCTGCTTTCAAATGACTCCTGAAAGGCAGAAAAAAGTGGAGTAAGCCCTTTCCTTTGATTTCTCTTCAGCTGGGGACATCCATCGCCCAGGACTGTAACCATAGGTGTTTGGGGAGGGGGGAGGCGTGCATCACTTCAGCCCCATGCTAGGATATGAAAGGATTAAATCTCTTTCCTAAGCAAAGTGGAAGGTCCCCAGGTGTCTTCTCGCAGGCTTAGAGATTGCAGTGGGAGAAGGAGGCAGGATCCAGCTGGGTAAGAGACCTCATCAAGAGGATAAAAGCACTTAGGGTAAAGGACAGTCTTGTTTCCCTGAGTAGGGGAAGTAATCAGGATGTGCAAGGGTCTCAGAAAGCCCTAAGCAGGCAATGCTGATATCAGAGGAGAATTTCCAGGCAGTGGTGAAGGGGGATGAGCTGAAAGTGTTAATTGGTTCCTCCTGCCCCCTTCTGTTAAGATATTCCCTTTCTTGTTACCACCACTGCTTTTTTCTTCTTTCTTTCTTTTTTTTTAATTCTTAAAGAAGAAAACCCTTCAATCTCAGTGAAGAGGACTGTTAAGGAAACCCCCTACTTATCACCTAAGGCTAGCTGCTGACTTACTGTTTCTGGAGATGAGATAATGCTGGCTGATTATAAATAGGGTGACTACCCTTTTCCATCAATATTAGGAGTAAGCCAACACCTTGATCTTCAGCCTGTGGAATGAATCATGCTGTAAGAGTTTGAAGCATTCCCGATTTTGGAGAAGAGTAGTCATCCTTTCTCCCATGCCATGCTCCCTGCTGTGGAAAGGCTTGGCCCTAATATGGGGGACACCCCTCAGCTGCAGGCAGGTACCCCAGGGAATGTGAAATTTCACCCCTGATGAAATGCTTTCTGATCAACAGTGTAAGCAGTGTCTCTCCATTAGACCTGGGTTCAGGCAGGTTTTATCAGGGAACCACCTTGAGAACTGCGGCTCCTCTGAATGCTTTTGCTCCTCGTTTGTGTTGGGATAGCTTGTGTTCTTATCTGTGGGTTTGAAACTTGCTAAAGACAGTGGAGGCTCATTAAATTGGTAGGTCGACATGAATTGTGCTTGCTGAGGAGGCTTCTGTTCTTGCTTCAGTGCTCGCTGGTCATGTCCCAAGAAGAAGTGCTTATCTTATTTTCAGAGCCCTGATGGAACCCACAACTCTGAGCACGTTTACAGGAAAGTTAGATGGGGCCTTGAGTCCTCATTACCTCTCAGGACAAATGTGGGTGCCCATGGGATTCCCAGCTGCAGAAGACAGTCTTTGCAAGAGGGATGATGAAAGCCCTGATACGTAAGCAGAGGTTTTGTTAGTTTGAACTGGAACTTCAGGAGGCAACTGGAAGAGTTCTTTGAATCCTGAAATAGAAAGAAGTGACTTGAGATTTTATTGTGTGCCTTGGACACTATAAAGATGGGTCTGTCCAGTCTTTACAAAATTAAATTCTGGTTTTAACCCAGGATGGTTACCTCTGTTACCTGATGACTTACAAGGCATTATCATCACTTGGGTTAGGTGACATGCAGGGAATATACTTCCTTCTTCCAACCCCAGACGTGTTGGTGGTGCTCATAAATAGTTGAATCTGTTGTGTTTAAAGTCATAAGTTCTGTATGTTCTCGTGTGCCCTAAACTGACTCGGATTTGAGCGTGACTTTAATGCAGGGCACTAAAATAAGACATTAATGTCTTTTGAAATGTAGAATTAGAGGGTTTGAGCATTGAATATACTTTTGTGAGTCTCGAGATACAAAGTAAATAAAGTAGTTGTGTTTGAAGTAGGGTTTTTTTTGTAATGTTCTGTTAGCAATAGGAGATATATAAGTAAACAGTGGTGGAACTTTAAAACTATTTTTAATAAACCGATCTCTCTGATGAATCAGGACCAGAGAACATCACTGTAAGTGACAGAAAAAGCCGAAGTCAGTGACAAAAAGTTAATGAGATTTCATGCAATGTATACCTTCTATGGACCCTCGGATTACTACTGAATATAAATACAGCCTTCTTACCAGATGAATGTAGAAGACCTCTTGGTTTTGGTCCAGTCTGATGCCCTCTTGCTGCTGCAAGCCCTTGTCATGTGCTGTTTCATGTGCATGAATTCTGGAGTGTGGTAGCAGCAAGGTGACTGGAAGAACTAATGCTTTTTCTTCAGGGACCTTTTTTTCCCTCCTGTTGGAACAGCTGAGATTCAAAACTGCTACTGCATGCATCAGGGAGGAAACCAACAGGGAGCAAAGTCGGAATCAAAATCTTAGTTGCCTCTAGAATTTGGGACTATATGTCATGGGGATTTAAGCTTGTTAAGCCTGGAAATTCCCACTTCCCTGTAGGCAGGAAAAAAACCCCAGCAAATGAAACCTCTGTAAAAGGCCAGCAGAAATAGAAGAAAAAAAAAATCCCTTTCTGCAAAACATGATCAGGCAAAGCAGAGATAGTTTTATTTAAGACCACTTTAAAAGGTGAGTTCTTCTAATATTTGAGTTTCTCTTTTTATTTAGATACACTTAGCAATTCAGATAATGAAGATCTATTGATGGCCTTTTCTGCCTTGTTGGAGACAGTCTTGCTAAGAATCATATTTGTGTGGCTTTCTATTTTAATTTCCACTTTTATTACTTTGGACATCTGCATGGAAATGTGATCTGCTTTTCCTCAAAAGTCGAGCTTCTTTCTTGCTTTTTTTACTGGACTCAGATTCTTTTGTCTGCAGCATCACAATCACTATCACAGCAACAAATTCTGATCCTGCCAGAAGTGTTTTTTTGGCAGAAGGTAAAAGGAAAAAGCAGAAGAAGCTGAGCAAGTCTTAAGGTACATAGATCTTACTTTTATGAATCAGGTCCTTGTAACAGGAAGATGAGAGGACAGAAGTGTTGCAGTATTGAAAAATGGAGGAGAAAGATTCACGCTACCTACCTTCAGCTGCTTTGTCATTTTCCTTTCTTTGAGATGCTCCAGTCTTTCAATCCGGTCGTTGCTCTGTTGCAGGAATTGGGCTGTAGGAACTAACACTACGGCTTGTGGAGATGCTTCTTGTGTCTGGAGGAGAGCTGTTTCTGAGTGATGCACTGAAGATATAGCAGTCTGTACGTTGAGAATCTGTGCTTGTCCAAAACACTTCCCAGCAAGCACACAGATCCTTTGGCTGTCTTCATGGGAAAAGTTCAGTGTTGGTGCATTAATGCAAGGAGAGCCCTCCCTGTCTTTGCTGCAGTTCCTTGGGAGACATCTGATACTGCTTCTCCCTTGTGAAGGATCACATGTAACACTTTTTGTCTGAAGTAGGCTTACAAGAAATAGGAGGAAGGCATGGGAAATCCTGGGGCTAGATAGGGAGAGAGGTAGGAAATGTTAATGAATGCAGCCATGCTGATGTCTTTTGGATAAAGAGACACAGACCAGCTGCCCTTGCCTTTACACTTGCTCAAAGATGTAGCTGTCCCACCATGAATTTAAGTTCCAGTCCCTGGTTGTGTGACCTGTAGGTGCCTGATCTTGCTGTCATCTTTTGTATTATCCATCTTCAAGCCAGTTTCTAGTGCCCATTCCCGTAGCATCTTAAGTTCCCCTAGATGAAAGCTGTAAAAGTGAAGTGGTGAGAACGACATGAAATTGTGTACCAGGGGAAAGTGTTAGGATAAGAGTAATACTTTGAGGGCATGTGTGCCATGCCTGTGCCCGACTCTGCAGAGACTTCAGTGTCCTGGTGCTACTAGTTCAGAGTTTTTCACCAGTAAGGAAACCTTTTGTAAAGGAGAAGAAATCTCTCAGAGGACCCCACCAGCTGCATTCAGAAATCATCTTTCCTCCAACAAACACTGGGGTGCTCAGAGTCTTTCCAGCATATGTTACCTGCAAATTTGTTATCGATTCCCCCCCCTCCCCCCAGCTGCATCACTTTCTGTCCTCCCTGCTTCCAGGCAGAGGGAGCTCAGAGGGTGTGTGGAGATGAGAGGTGGTTAGGGCCAGGAATGGTGTCATCCTTCTGTCCTTCCCCCCCGGAAGCTACTAACGTATGCTTCTAGAGAGCCCCATGAACTGAGTAATTACTGAATTACAGCTAGATCAGAAATGATGACCTCAAAGACAGAAGGATACTCTCCATCTCCATTTGTCAGTCCTCTGGGGTCAAAAGGACCCTTTTTTCTCTGGGGTCTCTGTGAGGGGGGAAAGGGACATGCAACGTAAGCCTTACTTTCAGGCATAAGGGCAAACAAATGTTTGCTTTTGCTGTCGTTGCAGGAGTTCATGTCAGTGTTGCTTACGTGTGTACTAGGGTGGCAGCAGCAGCGGTAGGAGCAATGGCACTAACCCTAGCGGCTACTCGAGGGTCTTTATTTTGCCCAGAATCTGCCATCCAGCCTAGAGAAGGGTGCCAAGTCTTGAGGCCATTTTCCTACCTGCCCGTCTGTGCTTTGTGCCTCTATACTCAGAAGCACTTTGATTAGGAGGTGGGGAAAAGGTGTCTGGGCAGAATGGGGAGGATTTGATTTGGAAGGTTCCTGTTGTGGTGGTGCTGTAGGGACTCAATACAGTTATGGCTGAGCCAATTTTCTTGCACTAAATGCAGAGACTTCAGTCTTTCTTATGACTGTGGTATAGCACATCTGCTCAATTTATAGCACTCTTCGAAAATGGAATGTATTTGCTGCATGAAATTTACATGCAAACCTTTTTAGTTTGTTGCATTGATTTTAAAATTGATCCTTTAAGACTTCATTTTGGTGGGGAACTATTTTTGGCCTTAAATCCCAGTATTTTTTTCTTTTCAGAATTGCTTACATATTGCTTCTAAGATAAGAATGTATAGATATTAATGATGACTTTACGGTGAACTAGAGCTGCTTGCCATGGATGTTGGATTCCTGCCCTGCTTGTGTGTTTGCAGGATCACAGCCCTAGTAGCATGACATATTTTATTAAATATATATTTTGTATATAACTATATTTTTCATGTAACTGATGGTGGCCAAGGGTTGTCATTGAATGGCCAAGTCAGAAGGGTGAATTTCTTTCTTCTGGAAAGAGAATGAGATGTTCAGTGGCAAATAAAAACCTCGGTGATGTGAACAAGGTGTACTAATGACAGTGGTTTTTCATCCAGAGTCTGCAGACAGCCAAAAATTAGTTTCTGAGAGAATTAAATTCTCCATTAAGCTCAGTGGGGTTGTACGTGAAAGCCTGATACATCACTTCAAAAGCTGCAAAGGCTGTAGCGTCTCTGCTCGTGTGCTATTTAACTAATATTGTTGTGGTAACTTTGTTTTCATTCTGTGCTTTTAATGACCCTGTCTATTACTGGTGATGTCTACTATAGTGCAAGAGCTGCCAATAGCTCGGCATTTGCCTATATATATAGCACAGGTTCTTTTTAAACTGAATTTTGCCCCTTAAAATCAGCTGTGTAGTTTTGAGCTTTTAAAAAGCAGGTCCCTTTGTATTTTCCTTAACATGTAAAAGTGGGAAAAGGTGCTTTGCGGCAGACTGGAGGTGCAGGTATTTAAGTATGCAGATTCACTTTTTTGGTCCTTTGAGAAATGCTTGACTTGTGAGTGTTAGCTGTGCTTGTAGTTTTACAGGACCTTTTTGAGCATATTACAAAACTTTGTCTATTTATGCTGCAGCTTCGTTTTGGACATTAGGTAAAAAATACCTGGATATACCAAGCTTATCTCTGTAAGCTGTGTTCTCATGTATTTGTATATACAAAAGGGTTCTACCTTAAGGTAAGCTTAAATTTAACTTAAGGTGGAGTGCTCTAAGCCCTCTTACCATATAAATCTACGTGAAAGATTAACCTGAAATTGACATTTCACTTCAAAATCAGAAAACACATAATGGAGAACCAAATTATAAAAACCTTATAGAGTTCCCCCACCCCATTACAGCTTTTATCAGAGTCCTGGATCCCCAGAGGGAATATTGCTCTACCCAAGCTCTTAGCATGCTGTGGCAGTCAACAAGATTAAGGCTGACTACCACTAGAGCAACCTCATGCTTTGTGACGGTGAATGTGCTGTGGAAGACTCTTCTTCAGGGGAAGGAAGCAGCGACCTCCACCTCTTGTAAGGGAAGCACTGTGCCTTAAACACATGTTGTAAGGCAGCACCTGCTTGCTGTAGCTGTAATTCCCAGGTAGCTGATGCACAGCACATCTGAAGGAGATGAGGCATAGGTGACAGTAGAAGGCTTGCCTCCGAAAGGAGCCATTGCCTGTAGAGTCCAAAGAGGAGCAGAGGAGCTGATGAGTCCTTCCTGGGCAATCCTGCTGCACCACTGCCTGACCGGCAGCTGGGGAGTCCCCAACATTTTGCACATTGTTAACTTGGAATACACATGGTAGGAGCACATGTAATAGTTGTCTGCTCCAGTTGTTCTCCCCAGACTCTTGCCATCATTGCAGTCTTACCTAGATGGAATTTCAGTCAGTGAATTGTTTTTGACAGACAATGCGTAGTACAAAATGTGGTGGTTTGTATTTACGTTTCATAAAGAGCAAGTCAGCTGTGGAGGAGCCATCAGTGAAGTTGTCACCTGGCTGTCGCTACAACACAGTCCTTCTAAGCATTGCTTTTTGGCGTAAGCTATGAGCAGGGCCCTTCTCTCAGGATAAGGCTTGCTGAGAATCTGGGGAACAAAGCTTGGGCAACAGGGTGCTTATGGAAACTGTGATACCTGCTCGGTAAAGTTCCTGGCAGAGCAAGTCCTAAATGATACTGGAGCTTTCCCTGCCCAGCAGCACTTGGAGTTTCTCAGACTGCAGCCTCCTGCGTTTTCACGTGAAATGCTGAGTAGCAGATGGAGGAAACTGGTGTCATACAGAGCTTCCTTTGCTTGCACGCAGGGTCAGCTGGCAGAGGAGCATCCTTGCTGCCTTCCACCAGCCTCCTTGCCCCCTCACTCTCACAAGCTGATAACCAACACGTAGTAAATGCTCGTCCAAGAACCGAGCCGTTTCTCCAGCGCAGAAGTGCCATTAGTCGTACTTAACCCCCACATTCGCCGCTGATGGGGGGCTCGGGAGCGCTGTTTGTAACTGCCCCGGCGGGGCTAGATGCGCGGAGCGCTGCGGGGTCGGTCCCGCAGGGCACAACCGGTCGGCGGGGAGGACAGCCCCGAGCCGCCCGCCGCCTCCATGTTGTTTCCCGAGCTCTCCGCTGAGGTGCCTCCGGTTCGGGGCCTGCCTGGCCCCGGCGTGCGGCCTGGCCGTCGGCTCGGGGTGTGCTCCAAGACTCTGGGTCGGTGAGGGGACTGCCAGGCCGCAGCTGCCTCACTCCCACCTGGGCGGCCAAACGAAATAAGTCCGGTTCTTAAAATGACTTGAGGGGGGCGGGAACGGCGGGTACTGATTTATGAGGCGATTTGGAATGGAAACGGCCACGGGCCCTTCCCGACAGGGCCGGGGGCGGCCTGGCCGCTGCGCAATCCCCGCCACGCCTGGGCCGCCGGGCTGGAGGGGGCGGCGGAAGTTCCAACGGGCGGCACGCGCAGAGGCCGCGCCTCGCCAGCTCTCGGGGCGGCGGCGCGCGGCCCCTTCAAGCGGGCGCGTGGCGGGAGGGGAGGCGGCGGGCGCGCGCTCGCGCGCAGACACACGCGTGCACGCTGAGGGCGCGAGCACGCCGCTCCCCACTCCCCTCCCCACTCCCTCGCCCGGCCGGGACCCGCCGCCTCGCGCCGTTCCCGCTGGCGCGCGCTGCTCCCCGTCGCCCGCCGCCATTGGCTGTCGGGGGTCAGCTGACCCCGTGTTATTTCCTGTGTGTGTGTGCGCGAAGGGAGAATGGAGCGAGGCGCCCCCGGGCCCCCGCCGCGCCCCCGCCCCGGGACTCGGTCCCGGTCCCGGTCCGCCGCCGCTGCTCCCCGCCGTCCGCGCTGCTGAGCCGCCCCCGCCCCGCCCCGCCCGCGCCTCCCGCCGCCGCGGGGGGAGAGGGGGGCGCCGGGGAAGGCGGCGGCGGGGGTAGGGGGGAGGGAGGGTCGCAGGTAAGGGGGACGCGGGAGTGTCGCGGTGTGGAGAGGCCTGCGGGTGGGGGGCTCGGTGGGGCCCGGCATCCCCACGCCGGGGAGTCCGAGGCAACCTCGGTGATGCGGGAGGAGATGTGGGGTCTCCGTGAGGTGGAGGGTGAGTGTTGGGTAGGAGGACTTGTGAAAGGGTCTCGGGAAGTTCTGTGCTCAGCACGATTAACGCGCACTCCCCCCGTTTTTTCCTTGAAGAAAAAGCCCGTGTTTATGTGTGCTTAAAGAGGCCCTTGTGCTCGCTGGTGAGGTACCCACCTGTTTTTCTATCCCCAAAATGGTCTTTTTCAAGAAATGCGAAGCTCTGATGGGGATGTGGAGATGGTGCTACCGGTCAAGGGATAAATGATCAAAAATGTCGGAGAAGATGGGAGCACCCGGTACACAAGTTGCAGTAGGGACGCAGGCTGTGTTGTGAATGCTTGGGGTTTGTAGTGCTCTTTTCACTCTGGATGGCTAACCTAGCACTATTCACTCGCAGAGAGGATCAGAGTATAGTGTTTGGCCTGCTGTGAGGATCAGGGTGTCTTTCGTTAGTGCTGTTTGCTTGGCTGGAAGTTGCGTTTAGGACTGCAGTTGGAAGTTATTACCTTCAAGGAAGGAATAAGAGAAAGTTATGTAACCGAAGCGTTTTAGCCTGTGTATCTGAGCTGTCTAATCATACTGTCACTCTGTTATTAAGTTGAAAACAGGAGCCCATTTGCATGTGAATCAACAAGTGATTGTCTCCGTGGGTAAATTTGGCACCATCAGAGTCCTTTATTTCTTGTGTATATTTTCTTAGCCGTAACATTCCCCCCTCACTAAAAGGGCAGGCAGTTTGCTTAGACTGCATTATTGTACCATACCAGGTACCTGTGAGGGGATTGAGGCTCAGTGGCAGAGCTTTCTGTGTTCAGGTTAGCATTTTGAAAGCCGTTCATATCTGTGTGACTTGTTGCCATCTGTTGATTCATCATGGGTAATTCTTCGGAGTGTTTAATTTTTAGCATGCTTCCTGAGCAGTGAAAGTGCATGTAGCACTTGGCTCACCTTTACCCGCTTATTGTAGAACAATACAGTGATGGGATGGTGGAGATGCAGCAGCTCCTGGGTTAGGTCTGTAGCATATTGGCTGAACTCAATTAAGAAATAGCTGGATTTTTTTTTCCACCAATTTTCTAGACTGCTTTTTGGTTTGATAACTTCAGTTTCTGAGATTTATAGATGGGTATTGCACAGCAGAACTAAGTCCATTTGATTAAGTGTGTGTGATAAAAACTTACTAATATTGTTACTTGTGAGATTTTGTTTGTTTACTTGTTTCCTTAGATCTGCTCTTTTAAATAAGGTTTTGTATTAGTTCACTTTTGAGTTGTTTGGAGCTGCATTTTATCTGTTGTCTTTGTATTGGGCTTAGTTGGCATATAAAAACGCAGCTGCTTTTGCACACTGCAGGAATAATTTCTGGGTGAAACAGGCTGAGAAAGTTGGGGCTGTTCAGCCTGGAGAAGAGAAGCTGTGTGGAGATCTCAGAGCAGCCTTCCAGTATCTGAAGGGGGCCTACGAGGATGCTGAAGAGGGACTCTTCATCAGGGACTGTAGCGATAGGACAAGGGAGAATGGGTTTAAACTTATGCAGGGGAAGTTCACCTTAGATATAAGGAAGAAGTTCTTCACTGTGAGGGTGGTGAGGCACTGGGATGGGTTGCCCAAAGAGGTGCTAAATGCTCCATCCCTGGCAGCGTTCAAGGCCGGACTGAACAGAGCCTTGGGTGACATGGTCTAGGGTAAGATGTCCCTGCCTATGGCAGGGGGATTGGAATTAGATGATCTTAAGGTCAGCCCAAACCATTCTATGATTCTGTGGTTTATTAGTTTAGTCATCTATGTCTTAAACTTTGTTAGTGTTATGAGGAGAGGAGAATAGCATTGCCTTGTTTCTGTAAATTGCTGGTGCATTAAATACATATTTTTTGTATTTTCTGGTTAAATTAGCAAGCAAACTACTATGTCTTCTGAGTAGGAGTATGACAACACCTTTTATGTCAGAAGTGCAGCTTGCTGCTGTACATTTTTACTGCTTCTAGTTTTGGGAATGACCTCAAACGCAAATTGGGCTTTGATCTCTAAATCAGATATCAGAGGCTTTGGGATTGATGAAACCTGCGTTTTTCTAAAATGTATACTTTAATATACCTTTGCAGCACAGGTCAGGTTAGGCATGATTCCCAGTCTGACAACACTAGGAGCAGCTTGGTTGTGTCTTCAACAGGGAGCTGGGATTTCCTTTTCTTAGTTACTAATGCTTCATAAAGAAGGCTTGAGATGACTTGTTTAATAACTGAGAAAATCTGTTTCTATAATGCATAAAAAAGACCTGAAGGTTATTCAAATGAAACAGAAAACTTGTCTCTTTGCAACTAGCACACAAGCCTCTTTTTCTAGTCAGAAGTTGTTTCCTTAACCTTCGGCTGAAGAACTGTGGAGTTATTAACCTCTTTACTACATTTTAAAGGACATTCACATTAAATGTAAAGACTTAAAGCAGTGTAAGTAAGAAAGTTCTTAATGTGCTGCTGCCTATGATTGATATGTGTATGAAGTCTGTAGGAAAAAAAGTGCAATGTGTAGGTTTGGGATTTCCTCCCCCACCCCACTCCCCCTTTCCTGTTGTGGAAATGTGTGCAAAGTCATCCTTTTGGGCTCTTGGTGCAATGTTAAAAAGAAAATCATTGTATACCCCTTTTCTCCCTTCCTTTTTAGGTCATGTTTAACTAAACCACCCATGAAGCGCAGCAAAATGGCAATACCGCTGCTCTTGGAAGGGTCCCTCCACAGGAATTGTACTGCACAGTTCCTGTTGCTATTCTACTAGCTTGGCAGGTTGCTATCTGGAATGAGGGCATAATATGTAATAAGCTTGAATAATCTCATGCTGCTTGCTTGGCTTCCCTATAATTTGAGATAAGGATATATTTAAGAGTTTGTAGCTTATGCATATCTTGCCTTTTGACATAGGGTATGCCAGATCTCAGTTTGGGTGGGGTGGCTTTTTAATTAAAACATGTATTTATTTTTTCATGCCCTGTTCAATTATTTTTTTTTATACTTAGGAATGGTATTAGACTAATGTTTTTGGACCCTGAGGTCTGACAACTTTCAAAGATCTCAAGGTGGTTTTGGCAGCATTGCTTTCTCAGGCTTCAGTATGTACCTTAACTGCCTGAGTGAGAATTCATGTTACCTAATGCTGCAGTTGGCCTCTGAGACAGGAAGGATTATGTAGAAGCTTCTGAAGAGCCAACTAGCATGCTGATTTGTTGGTAGAGACTGGACTGAGACCAACCAACCCTTCCCATTCAAGTAACTAAACTTGAACTGTCCAATAACAAAAGGGTTTTTTTGTTTTTTTCTTGACTATTTTGGGCAAGATCTCTCTCAAAAAAAAATAATTCTGATTCTGGTTTTTGACTTGTAAAATAAAATACAGTCTTAAGTGTTTTTAACCAATTCTAATAATAATGATATGCTATGTAGATTATTATTTTTCTTTGTAGAAAGCTGTTTAGTAGTACTGATAGAGGACACACACAATGTCAGCAGAGGTTTGTACTTCTCTAAAATCATGCAGAAGAGGCTGCCGTATTCTGGTAATGGGATCCTAATGTGAGATTCTGTTTCTGTCAAGCTTAGTTAAGGGTCCCATTAAGGTCCTTGACTAGACTTCAGTCCTGACTGACCGGAAAAGATGAAGGTTCTGTCTTCCGGCCATGTACTGCTGGTGCATCTGTGTCGCTCTCATGTCCAGCTGCACTACTCTTTGATTTCTTCAGCTGAGCCTTCCCGCTGCTGCATACATCTAAGTTATGTATTAGTTTGGGACACTTGGAAAAGCATATGATTTCCTTCACTATGTGTGTATGTGGGTTTCGTTTAATTTGGGGGGGCGGGGAGGGAGAAAGGAAGCCGGACCAAAAGACTCAAAAGTTGAGGCTGATGTATAATCAAATATGCATTCTCTTAAGCCCTGTATAGGATCAGATCAGTTCGGGATGTTCCGGAGTGTGTGATATGCTGCCTGTTCGCCTTTAAAGACAGAAAATGTGAAAATTAAATTTTACTCACTCTTGAACTTGTGCTGCATTTATGAACAACACCACAGTCAAACTTCTGGTTTGACATGGATACAACAAAGCATTCATGTTGCAGTAAAGCTCCTGTTTTTTCCTGCCTCTTGTCTAGTGATTCCTCAAGGACAGAGTTAAGAAATTGTAGAAGAAAGCACAAGCATCTTCTTGGTTCGATCTGGTGACAGTGAACATGCCTGTATTTTTCCCAGTGCTTTTTGTGTTTCTTTTTACCAGTGGTTGTAACTGGTGATAATACTGGAGGAGTGAAGAAAATGTTCTCAGGTTCTTTGTCTAAGAGCCCTGCCTCGAGTCCCTTTTGGATTTGATCTGTTTTTCGTTTGAGAAGCCTGCTATTTCTTGGCTGTGTTGCAATGCAACAAATACAGAAAAGCTGGGAAAATCACCCGCATGAGTATGCAGCATGTCTGTGTTCATACCAATAACTATGTATGGAATTGTGGTGTATTCTGTGCTGGGATATGGTGATTTATTTTGGAGTATTTTACTAGTAGGAACTTGGTCATGTAATTGTTAGTAAATTGTAAGTCATAAATGGAACTCTCTGATGAGTTCTGATAAGAGCTTAATACTTAGCTAGAAATTGTACGGGGAGCTGCTATTCTGGAAGCTTTAACACAGCTTATTGGGAGTATTGTTCATACCCCTTTTCCTGTAGAAGTAATGTGCTGTAAACTCTGCCTTGGTAATAGCTTTGAACTGAACTAGGTACTTGGCATTAGCATAGCAGACTATAGATGGCTTGTGTCCATATGCAACATTGCTAATGACTAGGAAAAGCATACCTAAAACTTGCTAGCTGAAAGAAAATATGTGCTGTAATGCCTGCCAGAACTTAAAGGAATAAACCATTGTATACCTTAGTGAAATGTTGTCAATCAGCTTCAAATTCAATACCTGCCGTCTGCTGTTACCTTTGGTCACATGCCTGGGTACACCTGAGTTTCCATGAGATTGGATGCCTGCAACAGTGTTACCTGTAAGTAGAAGTTCTGGAATAGTGAGATTGCTGTATTGCGTGTTTGGTTGTGTTTTGGTTTTTTAATTCATGTAAATGGTTATCTCATAAATGTAGTGAGTGCTGTACAATCAGCATTATAGTGTCTGCTGGAAATACAACACAGCAGAGAGGAAACAGCCTAGGGGGTTCCTGGAGTGTGTGGAAGGTAACTTCTGGCACAGCTGGTGAGCAACACAACTAGAGAAGGTGCCCGCTGGACCTGCTGTTCCTGAACAGAGAAGGACTTGTAGGTGATGTGGTGACTGGAGCCTGTCTTGGGCACAGCAATCACAAAAGGACAGAGAGGTAAGGAGGGGGGTCAGCAGAACTGCCACCTTGGGCTTCTGGACGGCAGACTTTGGCCTGTATAGGAGCCTGGATGGCAGAGGCCCTTGGGAAGCAGTCCTGAAGGGAAAAGGAGTCCAGGAAGGCTGGACATCCTTTAAGAAGGAAATCTTTAAGGTGCAGGAGCAGGACATCCCCATGTGCCAAAAGCTGAGCTGGTGGGGAAGAAAGAGAAGAAAGCAGTCTGACTGAACTGAACTCTGGCTGGAACTCGGGGTGGGGGTGGGGAGAGGAGGAGGAAAGGGAGTTTATGACCTTTGGAAGGAAGGGGCAGGCACCTCAGGAGGACTACAAGGGTGTTGAGTTTTGCAAGAGAGAAAATTAGAAAGACCAAAGCCCCACTAGACCTTCCTCTGGCTAATGCTGTAAAAGACAATCAAAAATGTTTCTATAAATGCATTAGCAACAAGAGGATGGCTAAGGAGCATCTCCATCCTTTATTAGGTATGGGAGAAAACATAGTGACAAAGAATGAGGCACTTAATGCCTTCTTTGCCTCAGTTTTTAATAGTAAGACCAGTTCTCCTCTGGGTACCCAGACCCCTGAGCCGGAAGATGGGGGTGAGGAGCAGAACAAAGTCCCCATCATCCAAAGGGACCTGCTACACCACTTAGATACGCACAAATCTATGGAGCAGGTCATCTTAAGTACCACCATGTACCGCATATGGGACAACCAGGCTATCGGGTCCAGTCAGCATGGATTTATGAAAGGCAGGTCCTGCTTGACCAACCGGATCTTCTGTGACAAAGTGACCCACTTAGTGGATGAGGGAAAGGCAGTGGTTGTTTTCTGCTGAGACTTAATAAAACCTTTGGCACTGCTTTGGCCAGCGTTCTTCTCGAGAAGCTGCTCGTGGCTTGGATGGGTGTAGTCTTTGCTGGGTAAAAAAAGGCTGGATGGCCAGTCCCAAAGAGTGGTGCAGAATGGAGTTAACTCCAGTTGGTGGCCGGTCGCAAGTGGTGTTCCCTGGGCTCGGTACTGGGGCCAGTTCTGTTTGATGTCTTGACCAGTGGTCTGGATGAG
Organism: Psittacus erithacus; assembly: GCA_009867235.2. Lineage (NCBI taxonomy): Eukaryota > Metazoa > Chordata > Aves > Psittaciformes > Psittacidae > Psittacus > Psittacus erithacus. The sequence continues at coordinate 3,130 of WYDI02037053.1, read as the reverse complement.
AGGATCAAGTGAACGCTCAGTAAATTTGTAGAGAGCACCAACTCTGGTGGGAGTGTTGATCTGCTGGAAGGCTTCACAGAGGGATCTGGACAGGCTGGATCAGTGGGCCAAGACCAATTGTATGACTTTCGGCAAGGTCAAGTGCTGCGTTCTGCACATCACAACAAAGCCCATGCAATGCTCCAGGCTGGAAAGCTGCTCATGGAAAAGGACTTGGGAGTACACACTGACAGAGCTGAACATGAGCGAGCTTGTGCCCAGGCAGCCAAGAAGGACAGCAGCATCCTGGCCTGTATTAGCCCTAGTGTGACCAGCAGGGCCAGGGCAGTGATCATCTCCCCCTGTACTGAGTGCTGATGAGGCCACACCTCAAACACTGTGTTCAGTTCTGGGCCCCTCACTACAAGAGAGGCATTGCTGGAGCGGGTCCAGAGAAGCTGGTGAAGAGTCTGGAATTCGTCTTATGAGGAATGGCTGAGGGCACTGGGGTGTTTAGTGTGCAGAAGAGAAGGCGCAGGGGGGACCTTTATCGCTCTCTACAACTGCCTGAAAGAATGTTGCAGTGAGGTGGATGTTGGTCTCTTCTCCGAAGTAACAAATGATGGAATAAGAGGAAATGGCCTCAAGTTCTGCCAGGGAGGTTTAGACTGGGTATTAGGAAACGTTTACTCATTGGAAGGGTTGACATGTAGATGTGGTGCTTGGGGTAGTGTTTGGACTTGATCTTATAGGTCTTTTCCGTCTAAATGATGCAGTAATTCTATATTACCATGTCTTTTGTTTCTTTTCTTGCCTTGAGGGGGTGGGGTGGGGTACAAGCAAAGTCAGCAGTGTTCTGTCATTTGGTGTACTGTTTGGTTTGCCGCTAAGGTTTTCCCTCTCTCTCTTCATGCATGTGAAAGTCTTCCCCTTCTCCAACATGTTTGCATGAAATGTTGTGGACATCAGATTTTCTGGTCTTTTTGATCCTGACCATATCTTACGGGCATTGCTACGTGGTCTTTTGGATAGGTCTGGAAAAGTAGCATAGGCACTTAGCAAGCAGTGAGTGAAATGAGTTGGGCAGAATTGCTACGGAAGATGGTAGCAGATTGTCTTAGCTGGGCATTGCTGAATGAGTGGCAGATTCTCTTCTGTAATGCAGGACTGCTCCAAAGTGATATCTATTTATTTTGCATGAAAAAAACCCTGAACTGTGCTATCCACGTTCCTCTTCTCTCCAAATCACTGCATTGTAATGGAGAAACAGTCTTGCTTTGCCTTTCTTAGTCTTGCATTTCCTGTGAGGGTGCATAAAGAGAACTTCACTGAGAGCTGTGGTTCTGAATTGGCTTTGGTGATGACCCAGGGGCTTCCTCTGCAGTGTGGCATTCTGCATCTGTGCACTTCTGACTTGAGCTGCTTCATGTTTACTGCTGTTGGGGAGCAATGTGGTGTTTCATGCCTTCTGGTTTTACTCCTTTTTGCACTGGGGTATTTTTCTACATTTGGTATCTTACGCCTTTTCTGCATTTGGTATCTTCTCATATTCCAGTTATCAGAGACAAAACAATTTTTCTTTCTTGAAAACTGCTCAGTTGAGTACATGCGTTTTTTAATAATGGCAGTATCCTGAAATTTGGATATGGAAATTAGACTTGCCATGTTTTTGTTTCCTTGTAGTTTTGCCTTGCAGAGAAGTAGTTTGCCGCATGTTTGAAAGGCGGAATTTTGCAAAACCAAAGGGGTGTGGATGTATAACAGCTGCTGAAAGTGGCAAGGGGGGGGAGAGGTGGGTAACACTATGTACACCCTACAGCCTACTAAAAAGCCTCTCAGAGTTGGTGGAAAGAAGATGATTTGAGTGAATCTCAGTCAGGCTCACTGGAGGAAAATCCATCAACAGCCTCAAATGCTGCCTGACACTATCGCTGTGGTGATGCTGAAATCTCTTGGGGGTGGAAAAAGCTCTAGACCCCAGTTGTGAGAATGTCTGCAGTTGTAGTTTGTTAATTTTTGTGAACTCCTTAAGCTCATTTGAGTTAATTTTGTGACTGTGGTATGGTCTGACTACTGTTGTAGTAGCCTTTGGCAGCAGAACTTAGGAGCGTGGAGTTAAAGTGACAGGGTACAATATCTTGTTTGGTGGTTACAGTGTCCTGAGTTTATACCATATAGTTTCAGACATTTAACTGAGGTGTGTTAGAAGTTTCATCACCTTACATGGATAAACTTCACATGGAAAGAGACCTTCTGGAAAGCTTGATTGACTCCATGGGGGAAGTTGGTGAAAGTCAAACAATTCAAGTGTTTTAGGCCAAGGCTTAGTAATACAAGAATTCACAAAAAAAACCCCAGCCCAAAACCAAACTTAAGTTTTTAACTGTTTGCTCCAACATTGCAGTATGCTGCCTCCTCTCTGTCATCTGTCTGTTGGTTATGCCACTCTAACAGGGGGGATGCATAATGAGATGGTTGAAGGAACCAATCCAATCTGAAAAACCCAAAGAAAACCTGTAGTGCTGGGGTGGGAATGAGAGTCTTAGGGATGGGGAGTTAGGAAGGGGGAGGAACTCGTAATATAGTACTGCTGGAGAAGTAGTCTTTTTGTTGAATCACTTATGTGAGGCCTTATATAATGGAGTTATTTTGTAGTAATCTGAACTGTTCTTCTGTTTCCCTGGATCTGTGACTGTAGCCTCTCCCTGCTAATCTGTTTTCGGTGAAAACTCTTCAATTGTAGGAATGGGTCTGCTCCAGCTTTTGGCTTTAGCGTGAGACAGGTGCTATGGACTCCAGAGGGTGGGGGAATTTTAAGGAAGTTCAACCACTTCTTTTTTATGTTAGAGAAAAACCTTATTTTCCCCTAACATTCCATCAGTAAACATGATATGGCCTTGACTGTATTTTTTTTCTCAAGTCTTCCATAGCAGGAGTATTTGCAGACCTTCCAGAACCAAATTGCTCTTAAATCTGTGTCACTTCAGGGAGATGAAGTGCTAAATTGATAGGAAGAATAATAACCTTGGCTGGTGAAACTTGGAAGTGGTATAGCTAGATTTCTTGTGTTATCTTAGAATCATAGAACAGTTAGGGTTGGAAAGGACCTTAAGATCATCTAGTTCCAACCCCCTGCCATGGGCAGGGACAC
>WYDI02037052.1:0-50608 GCA_009867235.2 Psittacus erithacus | reverse complement strand
GGGGCTACAAGGATGCTGGGGATGGACTCTTCATTAGGGACTGTAGTGATAGGACAAGGGGTAACAGGTTCAAACTTGAACAGGGGAAGTTTAGGTTGGATATAAGGAGGAAGTTCTTTACTGTGAGGGTGGTGAGGCACTGGAATGGGCTGCCCAGGGAAGTTATGAATGCTCCATCCCTGGTGGTGTTCAAGGGCAGGTTGGAGAGAGCCTTTGGTGGCATGGTTTAATGTGATGCGTCCCTGCCCGTAGCAGGGGGGTTGGAACTAGATCATCTTAAGGTCTTTTCCAACCCTAAGTATTCAATGATTCTATGATTTGCAGCATCATACAATTGACTGATCTTCAGCAAACAGCAAAGAGTGCTTTGATTTGCTTATGTGTAGTAGTTCGGGAAAGATGATAAATATGTCTAGGCTTTTGCAGAAAGTAAAAATGTTAACGTGTAAAAACATGCCAGAAAAAGGTATTTTTATCTTTCACTGTGTCTTCTTCCTTTTTTTTTTTTAAATTTACACATTGATAAACAGAGGTCCAAGTACCTGGATTTATGTTAAATGTCTAGAACATGAAACAACAGAATCTAAAGTAGAATTCAACCTTTTTTTAAAAAAATAAAAAATGATGAAGGTATCCAAATAACCATGCAATATGCAAGTTGCTTTTAGCACTTCCCTAACTAAAGTGTTCATAAAATTATGGTAGTATTGGTATAGAATTTTTTGTTAATATTATCAAAATTTTTGCTCATCATGTTTCAGCTCTGTTTCATTATGTGCTTGGAAAAAAAAAAAGTCCAGTTACGTATGTCATTCCGTGATGCCTGACTACGGCTCCATGAGTCATAAATATGCACTATTTACTCCCCGAATGCGAGTATAATGTTTCTCTCACAAGTACAGAAGATACATTGCAGGTTTTGAAGGTCTTCTTTATTTTAAGGTGACTGAAATGTGCAGTTTGTAGACATGACCTGTTTTATTTGTTCTGTCAGGATTAATTGCAATTTTTTAATTCAAACAAATGAACTTTCAGAGCTTGGCATTTCTTTGTGCCTGGGTGAAGCAAAGATGAGGTAGGTAAAAGAGGCAGAGGGTAGGCTGAGGACAATCTGTGTTAGGATTTATGTTGTCCAAACTTCATTGTCATAAAACGGACAGAAATTAGCTTTCCACTTCCATTAAAGCAAAGTGGTTTGTAAACGACAACTGCTGCATTCTTCTGAATATGCAAATCCAGACCAGTTCAAGACTGTGGAATTCAGCTGAAAACCATTACGTGGCCTGTGCATAAAAGAATAAGTACTACTTATTCTTTTAAAATTCCATGAAAATAGTTTTTTCTTTTCATTTTTCCTTGTGTTTTTTATTCCAAGAAGTTGCAAAGTGAGACATGAGCTGCATTCATAGCCAGTGCTATCAATAATGTATCAAAAGCCTTAAAAGAACTCACTAGAGTGGCTCGCTTGGGTGCAAACTGAAAATGTTGGATTCAGGAGGATATATGTCAACTTTCTCTTCTGACCAAGACTATTTCTCATTCAATGCATATATTTTATACCTTCTGAGTATTTCTGGGATACCAGTTTCCAAATACATACTTTATCGAGTAGCCATGGGTATTACACATCAATGTAGTAGCCATATAATGCCACTATTACATACTAAAGGAACATTTTCTTTATACTCAATTTCTGTTATACTAAAATGATGCTAATGCTTATCTTTTTGATAATATTTATTTACTTATGTACATTTATTTTCTTTGCTACATTGCTAATTCCAGGGAGGAGTGGGATTTGTTGACTTTTGTATAGCTCAGGTTTTTTCCAAATTTCTGTTTGCTGATTATTAAGGGCTTTTCAGTATAATGACAGACAATTTCAAACATTTTGTATACATATGTTGCATACGTAGGATGTATGAATATATTTCTTTTCCTTTTCCTTTCCTTTTTGTAACAATTTTTGTGTGGGTCTTGCAAGCAATTTAGATATTTCAGAGAAGAAACTGATATGTTTGATTTGAATAGTTCATTCATTGATCAATTCAATCACGAAATTGATTATTTAGTATTATATAACAATATTTCTGTTGGTATGGAAATCCTGTCAGCAAAGGGATAATAAAATGATAATCAATTTTGATTAAGCCATACCTCCTGCTGGATTCAAGATTAGACACTTGCACAATTCTTTACTTTTCTGATATTGATATGCACATCTGGATTTGAGAAAGTTAAAAGAAGAAGAGATTTATTTAATTTATTTATTTGTTGAACATCCTGACTATATCCCAATGTAATATTCTCATTTGATGGGACATAAAGTGAGTATGTATCATGAATATTGCATATTTCATGAAAACCAGTGGGACTGACAGCATGATTCTATCTTTATATTTTACCTCTCTTTATCCTAAACTGTCTCTAATGTTTTTGGTAGGTGAGCTGAGAAAAGATAAGGGCATAGTGCTGTTATGTTTACCCGTATCAGGTTAGTTAATTTCATCAGTATCTAAATAAACCACACAGATGAGGATAACATGTTTCCAGTAAAGGCAATTTCCTGCTTGAGAGAGATAAATGCTGAGAAGATCAACGAAAGCGAGTATAGTTGCTATATACTGAAAAATCACTGAAGTTGAAAGATTCTGGAAGAAACTGAAAATGTTTAAGCTCATATTTTCAAGAGAAATGTAGCTTGTTCAAGAAACGGAAACACAGAAGAGCAATTTTTAACTAATGGAACCTGTAGGGAAGACAAAGGCTGGCAGCATGAGAGACATATTTCTATGATCTGGCAGAAAAACACAGAGAATTCCTCATTAGTCCGATGTTTAAAAAGAATACTGGAGAACTTTGTAGACATATTCAACCCTCTTGTGTATTACTAGCTAACACTGAAAGCTGGATTAAAACTCTTCTCATAGGAGTACTGGGGACAAGAAATCTAACAAATTTCTTGAAAAATATGAGCTTCATAGATTTTCAAAGTGATTATGTAGCATAGTTATGCTACATATGCAGTGGTAATAAACTGAAACAGAGAATTAAGTAGATCTCTTTCCATCTTATGCTCCTTAAGAAAAACATGCATGTGCCAGTGGCACTAGAAAAATAAAAATACAAAATTTCAAGCTGTTGTAAAGTTCCTTCCTTAATGAGATCACTCCTAATCTAAAGTGTGTTGGAATACTCTTCAACAACTGTTTTCAAAAGTAACTCTTCTTCCAACACAAATAAAACCTCTGCTTTCCTAGACCTATTTTTATGTGTACACACTGTTCTGTTCTTATGGAGATTGTAAGACAGCATAATATATTTGTAAGACAGCATAATATATTTGTCAGACCTCTCCATATTATTTATCACACTGTCACAGGAGCTATGTGAAATGGATGATGTGATGGTCTACATAATTCAGAAAAGGATTAATTCAAAAAGCAGATTTGGTTCTAGTTGATTTTAAGGAGGGTTTTGTAGTGTGCTCTCCATGGTGTGTTCCTCCTGTGCACTTCTGCCAGCATCACTTGTGTGGCTTTGCAGTCAACCAACTCAGACAGTACATCAAGTAATGAATAGGTCTTTTGTCTTGGGATGAAGAGCAGCAGAACTAAACTGGCAAGAAAAATATCTTAATTACAGATAAAGTTTTTCCTTATGACTGACTGTCAAAAAGAGATTTTGTCCCAAATAAACTATTATTATTAATTATTTGGTAGAAAAGCTGGATGTTAATGCTATAAAAAGATTTCTCAACTTCGAATGTTTCTTTTACATTTATTAAAGACTAACTTTATGAAAATAAATGATTACTAAATTAAAAGTCCTTATATTCATCTAGAATACTCTGGGTTGTAATTGCCAGCAGAATATACAGAAGAAGCTAAACTAGTTCATGTTTTTTTCTGGTCTCTGTAGATTTAAAATATTACCTTGGTTATGGAGACTGTAATTTCTAGTTTCTTTTCTTTTTGTATGACACAATAATCACAGAAAATGTTTTGTTCCTCTTTCAAGCATTCCTCTTAAAAACTACTGTAGAATAGAAAGGTGTTTTAAAAGACAAGGTCTAATTATCTGTTAACTACCAAATTGCCCCACAGTCTCTATTTAGGATCTAGGAAGTTAGTAAGCATCTTTTTTATTCTGTTTTGGAGGCACTAGGAAGTTAAGTCTTGTCTGTTCACATGAAACTATTCTGTAAGGAACGATTCAGGACAGAAGTTTTCCATAGGCAATTTTTGACCTCTTTTTAATATTTCATTTTCTAAAATTTAGTTATCTTCCTTGGGTTTTGGTGGTTTTTCTTTTTTTTTTTTTGTGGGGGGGAGGGGAGGAGGGGTTTGTTTTAGGTTTTGTTTGTTTTTTTTTTTTTTTGTTCTTCTACCTGATAAATATTTAGACAGTTTTTCACACACATTTGATTTCTGAGTAAACTGAAGATCTTACTGTAATACTCTCTTTTCAGAGTAACCTGTCTATTCTACATGGAGGCTACTATTGCATATCCATGCTGCATTGGATAGCCAAACTTGCCAGTTTGAAATCATAGTCAGCAACCAAGTACTGGCATTCAAAACTAGCAACTGAAACCCATTCTGTCCTTACAGAAGCCAAAATAGTCGCAAACCTTTTAGCTTCTTGTCCTGGGTTCAGCAGTAGCAGTCATTTTTTCTCCTCCTTATTAGCTGGTGTAGTGCTGTGTTTTTGACTTTCAGCCTGGGAACAGCGCTGATAACACCGATGTTTTTAGTTGCTGCTCAGTAATGTTTACTCTGACCAAGGACTTTCTGAGTCTCATGCTTTGCCAGGGAGGAGGGGAAGCCAGGAGGAAGCAGAGACAGGACACCTGACCCAAACTAGCCAAAGAGGTATTCCATTCCACAGCACATCATGCCCACTATATTAACTGGCAGTTACCTGGAAGGGTTAGATCACTGCTGGGCTGAGTTGGGTATCGTTCAGCAGTTGGTAAGGAATTGTATTCTCTCCCCTTGTTATTTCCCTTATCATTGTTATTATTGGTGGTAGCTGTAGTGATTTGTGTTATACCTTAGTTACTGGGCTGTTCTTATCTCAACGCATGGGAGTCACATTCTCTCAATTCTCCTCCCCATCCCTCCAGGAGCAGGGGGGAGGAAGGGGGGGGAGTGAGAGAGCGGCTGTATGGTTCTGGGTTACAGTGGGACTTAAACCACGACACTTCATTACATATCAACAGTGAATAACAGGTGGAAAATGCAGTATTTCAATGAATTTAAAAAATAGTAACTACTAAGCATGTGGAGTCTTGCTGTTTGCCAAACATACTGTATAATTTTCTCAAATTGCTCTGCCTAGCTATGGTTTTATAATGAGAACTTCTGTTTTTTAGAGCTTCATACCCTCCATATTCTATTTTTAACCTTGCCACTGCTGGTCTTTTTGAGCTAAGAGCCTTTATTTATGGATGCAAGTGTGGTCCTGTATCCTTCTCTGTGGGACTCCGGCCTCTGAATCAGTGTAGCAATAGGTCTTTTGTGTCATGGGAAAACACTACTCAACTCCTGTGATTTAAGCCAAATTAGGATCAAGTGTCTCACTGATTTATTAATGACACAGTTAACTGGCAATCAGTGAACTCTACTTTCAGAATCGATACTGGCGACACAACAGATAAACCAGTGTCAGATGCCTGAAAAATGTTAATATAATCCTGCAGATTCCCCAAATCCCTCTACAAGTAATGCCCCCCTGCTCCCCCTCATATTTGCACACACGTTCTAGTGGCTCACGTGCCCCTCCCTCTGCTTTGTGTGGGTGCAGGTCTCCTGGATGTCCTGCATGGACAGGTACCACGCATGGTCCTATGTGCATACTGAGGAGGGATGCTCTGACACCACCCTTGTGCACTGAATCACTGGCTTTGTGCAGGATGCTCCTGCACCCATGAGGAGATGCCAGGTGTGGCCCAGGCAGGGATGGGTATGCTGCAGAGTGATGCCTGACAGTGCCCAGCCAGGGTCATTATTCCTTTTCCAATGTCAAGGCCTCTCCCAACACTTTCTGCAAATTCCTGTTTCTTTTACATTGCTTTCCAGCCAGTTTCAATAGTGTCTTTCTAATTTCATGGTTACTGTTTAATCTGACCAATGGTTGTCCTGAAGTATCTCCTTAGTGATGTACAGCGAGCATTATCAGTTTGGAGCAAAGGTTCACTCAGATGGGTTTGGCTGTCCCAGCATGCATACAGTTACATACTCATATACAGTACTGGGTGCAGGTGCTAAGGTGTTGGTGGCAGGGGGCTAGTTAGTGATCCCCTGTCTTTACCCTCCTCCATGAGCTTTTTCATCTTACTTCCTCCCCTAGTTCTTTTGAGGAGGGGAGCATTATTGGTCACATGTATGTCCAGTAACATATTGGACATGTTTATTTATGGCATGCGTGTCCGTTTATACCTTTTCTGAGTTTCTTGGTTATTTTAAAAAATTACATCTTTTATGTTTTGGAAAACAAATACATCTGCAGTTCACACTGTAAGGTAAAATATTAACTGGTGGTGTCTACTTCCCTGGACTATGACCATACTAATAGCTCTTCATTCATAAAGACTGGAGAAATTATACAATGACACAATATGAAGGCATTATACATGTATATCCCCCCTTATTTTTAAACAGGTGTTTTAGAAAAATTTGCATTTAAGAGATGAGATCTGAATATTCTTTCTTTGTGCCTTTACATTTGAGTCTGTAACTTGATAGATATTTAATTTTCGTTGGATTTGCATTTATGTGCTCAGTGTGTTTTGTGGATCCTGATTCTGAGAAGCAATTAATAAACATGATTCTCCTATGGAAAGTAAAGGTGTCAAGATGCAAGATTAATTACAAGAAAGTGTTGGTCTTAAATGAAGGCTTAGGTGGTTTAAGAAAGAGCAGGGAGATCAGCTGCCAAACTATTTTGCCTGTTTGTGGAGGCCAGCATAACAGAAAAAGGAAGAACACAGGTTTTCATGTTCTTCATGTCCAACTTTGTTATCAGTTAGAGAGAAGACACTTCCATTTCTCTGCATTTGAAACAAACTATGTTTCCCTATTATCCACTACTGCAACTACCAAACATGTATCTGTTAAAAGATAGATCTATCAACCACTATCAAATGCCTATCAAACACTATGGTATGAATCTGAACACATGCTGTATGTGGTTTATTTGTGAAACAGAAATCAGAAGACTCTGTGTGTTCTGTACAATTTTCAATCAATATAAAAACTTTGGAAAGAGTATTGTCATTTGAAAAACTGGAGGAAAAGTTGGAAAGACAAAAGGCTATATGATTTCACTGAGTCTCTGTCTTAATTTTTAAATAGATTTATTGGCAAAGGAATCATGTTGAAAGAAGGATCTTTGTTATTCAGTCTTAAAAAAAACCCCTAATTTATAAATTTAAATGTGTTTTGTGCAAAGGGTGTTAGAAAAATCACATGCATGATTCTTCTGATTGGTATTTTAACTCCAAATTTACATTTTATATTTTATTATACTGTAATGGATGTTCCCCAGAATGTTGTAGAGGGCTGAGGTGATTAAAAGTCTTTTGATTAACACAGTAAAATTGCCTGATTCAGGAAAAAGACACAACACTAAGGAAAAGCTTCTGATTAGTTACTAGTAATCTAAAGGAGAGGATGCTTTAGTATGATTTACCTAAGACATTTACTTCCAGTAGTTGCACCAGATGTGACAGTTTCCCTGCATGAAGGACGCATTTCCAGCTTATTCAGGACTGGCAAAGTTTCTACTAGTCATCAGAATTGCTAAGCCTTTTCAAACCTAGACAGTCTTATCCTTGCTTTTTGGTTTAAGCTATGGCCTTACCTACCTCTCAGTCTCTTCCAAATACCTGCCAACTCCTGCTGTCTCTCTTAACCTATGGATCACTTATTTCAGAGGTCTGGGAAAGCTTGAAATGCCTCTGTGAGAATAACAACCTCTTTTTTCTTAGCTGATGGCAGAGGGCTGTCAAAAAGTCCCTGTAGCCTAGGAAAATAAATCAAAGGGCTTTAGATGAAAACCAGAGCTTTTATTTAGCCACAGTGCTTAGAACATTTTATAATTATTTTTCCTCAACTCCTTTTTAAAACACATGTTCTACTTTAATTTAAAAAGGTAGATTGTCATTACTGTCCAGAACATTTGTCATTGTAGGCTTTCTTTGAGTTCACTGAGAGTGAAGTGTTTGTGAGCAAAATGCAATTGTGTTTCACACATCACACTATGGCATCGTATTGCAACTGACAGTAAAAATCGTATGGTCCCATTAGCACCAGTAAATAAAAATGTGCCTTTACATTCCTGTGAAGATAGACTTTGCTGCCATAAAAAAACTGCCATGCGAACAACAAGAAGCACTTTTTCACCAGCTGAAATAACATGTTACAAGTAATAAAATGACCAGAGGCATTATGTTGTGAAGCCATAAAAGCAGGTGCAACTTATGAAAGCCAACCACCTAATTGCACCATCTGTGTTACTGTGTCATTCTCAAAGCAAATATAGAAGCAAATATTGCATGCATCCACTGATATGTGAAAAGACATGTTTAGTAATCTATGGGGTCATTTTGACTTTGCAAAGACAGTGGGCATGACTCCACTATCGTAATTCCAGGAAAACTCTCCGATCAGAACTGCAGGGTTAGGTCGATATTGATGTTTCCAGCCCAGCAGATCAATGAAGTTAGTACTATTTGTCTGACTATGTCCCGCAGAACTTACTACAGAGCCATCTGAAGAAATTCTAGGGTTTTATTATAACAATGTCTTGATAACTGATTCAGAATCAGCTCTTCCATATGATGTATTTTCAGACCTTATTTTCCGTGCATTAGTGTTAATATTATTATTATATAATATATCATAAATTATCATCATGGCAATTCAAAGCCATGTTAATCATGTTTCCTCACCCAGAAACATTCAGGAGTGAGAGAAGAAGGGTTCTTCCCTTTTAGGCAGGTAGTAAGGTTTTTTTAGAGTGCCTTGCAAGCTGCATTTTTCTTTTCTCCCAGGAATGAAGGATACTTAATTTCTGATAAAAATGTATTTAAAAATAATGTTTGGGAAAATCGCTCCTTGATAATACTTATCTTTTTGTAAAAATACCTTTCTCCTAATAACAGGTAAAGCCCAAACCCTTTATTTAGGTTTGGGTATCTCCAAATTTGGTATTCAAATATAGATAGAAATGTGCCCGTGAATAGTTTTACCAAAGACACATGGGGGGTGGCCAAACTTCATTTTTTCTCTATTAACAAAAAATGATGAACAGCAGTACCAAGTAACAGTTTTTAAAAATAGAAGTCTAAGTAAGGAACATATTAGGAAAAGGATATAAAAATTATATCCTGTAGGGACAGGTATTAGAGACAAAAGACCACACTAAAATATAAAATGAAGAATCAGATAAACTGAAGAGCAAGATTCCAGGATGCAATTCAGCATAGGCTGTATACAGCTGTGGTGTCCATGAAGATCCAGTAAAGATTCCAAGTCTGTGACCTCAGTAATTCTCAAATGAAGGTGCTTCTGCCTATTCAGCAACCATCAAGTGAGACCTGGAATTACTCTTTCCTTTTTCTTCTCCTGTCTTTCCAGTCAAATGAATAAAAGCAGATTGCAATCTGCATGGTAGTGGAGTGAGTAAGAATGTACTAGCTGCTATGAAAGTGCACTGCGTGGGTAAAAAAATAATTTGTTTTGTAAATTAATTCGTTTCAGTGGAATTACAAGAGGACTAAATGAGTCCCTGCATATTCAGAAGGTATAGCAGAAGGTTTTAAACTTTTAAAAAATATCACATTGCAGGGTCTGAAGGTCAGGCCGGGCTACACAGGATCAATTTATAGCAACAACTGTGGAAAGTTTTTAAAGAAATTGGTGTGAAATAGAACACGTAGGCAAAAGAGGAAACAGCTCTCTTTCCTTAATGATAGAATTGGATTTTAAAATGAAGCACAGCAGGTAGAGAGTGATCTCACACAGATTTCAAAAGAGGATGCATGTCCTGGTACTAACACATACTTCAAAGTTCCATGGGGTTGAAAAATCACTTTGTTTAACAATAAACTTAGCTTAACATAGACAAAGCTATCAGTCATCACAGCTATTAATGTTGAGCATTTAACAAACATGAAACATAGAAACATCAGCAATCATATATTTGTGTTTTCATCTAGTTATCGGTAAAATGGGTCCTCCATTTTGCTGATATGTGTCCACCAGAGCAGGGCTCTCATTAAAATTAAAAAGGAGGGCTTTCATTTAAATTATCTTTCTCAATTAAAAGACTGTATTCTGACCTAGATTGTAGAGAAAAATGAGAAACAGGCCCAAAAAACCTTTCTAAAGTCACAAGAAAATGATAGACATTTCACATTGCTGGTGTCTCTATAACTGAAGACCAGTTTTGCCCCTAGCGAAAGAGTAGTAGGGAGACACCTCATCACCATGTCTTTATCTGCCCTTAGTTTTCACTGAAAAACTGAAGGCAGTCAAAACTTTGGGTATCTTTTTGAATGCCTAAATCCTCTTTTTAAATAGTATGATAAATTGCATTGTGTTTAGTTTCAGATAAGAAAATTTTTACCAAAGCAGGCAGTTCTCTAGCAAGACAGAACAGTTTATGGTGATGGACAAGGATAATGAAAAAGAAGAACATGCACATAAATCATTGTCTATAGGGATTAAATAGCATGTGTAATGACCTGTGCAGGTATTAGAAATTTTAGCTGAGGATGTGTATGTCAACCTGGTTGATCCTTGCAGACGCACTCTGGTTAAGAAAAATGTTAATTATCACTAAATATTTAAGGCACAAAAGTTCTAATTGAAGTTTAAAATGTAAATCTGTATAAACTAGAATTAGAGCTTAAAAATGTACTTAAGAGTATTTGTCAGAGGAAAATGCAGAACTATGAATTACAGAAGAGGCTCCTTTGAGTAAATTTTATTACAAGTGAATGGAATAGAAGGATGTCAGGAGAAACCAGATCAGTATTATTAACTCATTATGCTTTTTTGTAGTTTGTGGAAAACACCTGAAAGAAAATAAGGAAATTAAAGTAGTTACAGTAAGTAGTAGGAAAGAAAGCCAACATAAACATGGAAGTAACTGTAATCATAATTTTAGAACAAATTGAATGAATGTAATTTTTTAAGAAATATATAATATGCAAACTGATCTTTTAAATCCTTTTGTTAAATACATATGACTTTACATTAATTTAGTTTCCAGTCTACCCATTCCACCATCCTTCATTTTAGGAATCTATTTAAGAATCTGATATTCTGAATGGAAAAAAAAAAAAAAAGAAGAAGGATTCTTCTGACTTTAAGTCTTAATAACCATATATTACCACCACCACAGCAGTTAAGATTGTGGTTATTTATTCCTTTTGCATCTGAAATGCTACAATAAATGGCACTTGCTGGGTCACGTATGTTTTCTCCCAGTAGGGTATTGGAGGAGAAAACTCAGAAGGTTCACCAGCTATAGTGTTGTTACATAGTTCAGGACAGACATGTGGAAATGTTAAGCAGTGTTATTAGACCAAAAACAACTGAATGAAGAACTGGAGATGTAGTTATGTTTCTGATGAAAGAATTTGTTGATATGTTGATATTTATGGTTAGCTAGAGGACAGCAGTGCAGTCAGACCTTGAAGAAAACCCTGTTTACTAACAATGTTCCCACAGCGTTTTTGACACCTCATTTTGCTCCTTCTGTGCCTGAGCTTGTTCAACAGTTCTTGGTGTGGGCCAACATGAAAGTTGCCAGTTTTCTGGAGAAAAAACAAAACAAACCAACCAATCAACCAACCAAAAAACCCCCCGACAACCCCCCCCCCACCAAAAAAAAAAAAAAAAAAAAAAAAAAAAAAAAAAAAAAAATAAAAAAAAAAAAAAAAAAGAAAGTGCCCATTTTCCGGGAGAAAAAACAAAAAAAACAAACCAATCACACAACAAAAAAACCCCCCGAAACCCCCCCCCCTAAAAAAAAAAAAAAAAAAAAAGAAAGAAAAAGGAAAAGATTTGTTTCTGTAGAAATTTGAAAGGCTTACAGGCTGTGAACTATTGAAACTACTTTTTCTTCTTCACAAAACAGCATTTTAGTAATGTCAGCAAAGGTCAGTTGCTGGAATCAAGTCAGTTAAATGTTTTAAAAGTTTTTTTAATCTTCTATTCATAATGCCATGTGCTGGCATGGTAATTCTATAAAATGTCAGTGTGGGTACTGTTAAATACATTGTAGAGAGTAAAATCTGTCACCATTCACGCATGATCTGGAACCAACTATCCACTCTTCCTGTCAATCAATCCATAGCAAATATGAATTTTGCAGATGGTGTGTGCTTTTTCATTATGTTCAATGAAATATTCTGGAATTCAAAGATGTTTAAAATTTAGGAACACATCTTGCTTTTATTTTTTTTTTTCTGGCTCTCTTTTCTATATATCAGGTTGGCAGAATAATTTATTTGTATTTACAGATAAAGGAATTATTTTCTGTATACAAATATATCTTGGAAGACAAGTATTCATTTTTTTTGCTAAGCTAAGTAGAAGGAGAATGTTAGAAAGTCATTTTTATTGCAACCAAAATATATGCTAATATTCAGTAAATTTAAATAGATTTTGTTATAAAGAATAAAATTCATTCCTTGTGCAGGATGGCATAAAGAATCACTCATAAAAATACCCTTAAAGGTATCCCCTGCTTTTCTGAGAGCAAGGTTTGACTTCTTGAGATTTATGAATATGTATCAGAACTCAGGATATTTTCTCTTGAATCAGAACTTTGAGTAAGTTTATTGAGAAACACTGAGTTCATACTGCCATTATCCGCTTTGAACAAAAGAACAAGTTGAATGGTGTACATGCACATTTATCTCCTTGCACCAGATGTTCACTGTGCAGATTGTTCCCAGGAAGCATAAAGCAACTGTTCTGTTTTGTGTGCAGGAAGAATCACAGTTTTATAAAGAGTTCTTGGACTGCACATGGACAGAATGAAGAGAGGCAAGGAGGGGCAGGTCCTGCCATTGCTCTGCCTGCCTCACTGCTTCAGTGCTTCTGGAGAAACATCTCAGGCACCATGCAGGTTTGGCAGTGCAGCGCTGAGCACCTTTTCTTACTTTTTCTTACTAAGAGCGTAGCCCACACTTCTGATGTCTTGTGTTGAAGCAAATGTTTTTTGAGTGGGCAAAAAACCTAATACATACTTGCAATAGCTAACGTCTTGTTTCACAGCACAAAGAATTTTCCTTGGTCTCACATGTGAATTATACTACCCTCCTGGTGCCTTTCTGGTCCAGGATCTGGTTAGTGTCCAGTGTGACCTTGCAAACAATTTTCTGACGCAGTAAAGTGAGTAGGTGAGAATGACAGTGAGGTAGGCAGGAGACAAAAGGAGACTGAAATACTTTAAGCTAATTTTTTCACTAAATAATTTTATTGTGAAACCATAGCTCCAGGCCAGAAAATTAACATAAACTAGATTTCATTATCATCAGTATTAACAAATGCTGCTGAAATACCAATCAAGAAAACCAAGGAGAAACACTGAGTTTAGTTGAAACAAAAAGTAACTGAAAATCATTAATTCTTGCAGTGTTTGGTTTTTTTTTAATTTCTGATGAAAGAATTTTGAAAAGATATTTTCCTAAAAATAACATGATAGCCTTATTTCTAATATTTTCAAATTTCCTTTTTCTTCATTCTTCCCACTAGAATGCCTGGGAAACTTGCAGAAGCTTAGGAAAACAATAGATATCACTTACATTTCTTCTATTTTTTTGTCTGTAAAATACTTTCAAACAATATAAAATAAGTTTAAGTAATTGTCATATTCTTGCTAACTTTCATTCTATATCTTTTTCCAGTAAAAGTAGTACTAAATGTGAGACAATGTACAAACCCAAACATTTAAAATTACATGTTTCAAAGTAAATGAAGCATGGAATTGTCTAAATTGATTTTGCTCTGGAGTAATTAAAAGGTGAAATATTTGAAATTAAATTAAGACTTCTAATTTTCTTCTACAGTTCTTCTTTATCTCTCATTTTTTGATGAACTGCATTGATTAGGATTTACCATGTTGACACTGAGCAGACATGTACTTAGTGCAGACTTGCACAAGGTCACATTATATTAGGCCATACATATGATTTAGAAAACAAACCAGCCACTAATCCCAAGATATTGTAGTCTAAACAGAAAAAAAAACCCCAACAAACCAAACAGAAGAACAATAAGAAAGTCCCTACTCAGATGCCCTGCATGACCTTAGGAATGTCATTTTAACCTCTCCATAACTCAGTTCTGTAGTTGCTTAATACTGAGAAACTGCTTCCATTTTTCACTGAGATCTACAGAGGGTAAATATATTAGTTTTGATTTTTTTTCCAAGACTATAGTGGTGACAGACTAATAAGAATTTATCATGGAAACAAGTAGGCCACTAGCTGAACCATAGGTCTCAAATCTCGCTATCCATCGACTACTTAATTTCTTGTTAATTTATGTCTTGCACATCTTTCTTAAAGCTTCATTTTCACATGAAGCTTAATTTAAAGTGCCTCTTTTGTGAGGGAAAAAAGAAAATAACTCTCACCATGCTCAGGTGAGAATGAAGTAAAAATAATATAAAAAAACCCCAGGTGTCTTCCACTTTCAGGCTGACAAGTTTTGCCTTTGCATCTGTCAAAAGTAGGAGTAACAAGTATATTTGCCATGTCCTTTGGAGCTCTTCATACAGTCATCCAGTTTCTCAAATAATATTCAAATTAGTTTCAAATCTTGCAATTATATTTTCCCATGAAGTACAGTAATGGCATTTTTATCTTAATTTTACTTTCCCATCTATAAAAGTAGCATTACTTCATGCTGTATCCTTCACATTAGACTTTGGGATGTGAGAAAATTTCATAAGTCTGGGATTATCATTGAGGAAATGTACTTTGCTGCATCACACAGTTCAATTTAGATTAGAAGAATGAAAATAGTGTTTGGCCTTAATGAAGAGAGAAATCTGGTTTTAAGAGTTAACACTCTAAATGAAAATTATATGCAGTAAGGACAAACAATTCTGAAACATCTGTAATGATGTTTTAAATGCAATCATTGATTCCCACATCCTCTGCTTGCATATTGGGAATGTATCATCAAATCTTTTGCTTAACTCCTGACTCATAGCTGGACTCATAGAAAGTGGCACTGTCAGAAGTGCCAGGTTTTCAGCAGGTCCTGTTGGATTCAATGGGAACAGCTGAATGTTCAATCTTTTAAAAAGCAGATCAGTGAGGCTCCTGTTCTGCCTATGATTTGCCTGGAAACTCTGAGGTCAGTAACTCTTTGTGAGATTTAGGACCCAGGAGAGATGTCTAGATCTTCAGCATAAATGTATTTCAGAAGTGGACCTCTGTAACCCTACTTTGAAAACCTTGACCTATAGATTTATTGAGCTTCTGAAGGTATAAGATAGATAAATCACACTGAATTCTTCTATGTTCAGTCACATCTCACTATCTGATGTGACCTCTGGAGTTATTATTTCATGACAGGTAAAATAAGTGTCCTCCTCCCATGACAAAATGTCAGGAGGGTACTATTTCCCCAAGACTTTTTTTTTTTGTTTAATATTGGGTTCCTTTCTTACCATATTCCTGTCAATTTATATATTATATCTTTAAAGAGATAAAAAAATTCAATAGCTAAAATGGTATCTTAAAACTGCAGCAGTAATAGTTGTGGCAGAAACAATGCCAGATGCCTTGCAAAGTTCCTTTGAAATTCTACATCTGTAAACCTTTCTATCCCAGATTTTTTCCAGTGTTTCTATTTTAATTGCAGTTCGATGAAACTTTTATACCTAATTCTATAATACATAGAGATGTAAATAGCTATGGTAGTCTCTATTTAACAAAAAAAAAAAAAAATTACTGGACTGGGCCCGTGGGCAGGGACACCTTCCATCAGATCAGTCTGCTCAAAGTCGCATCCAACCTGACCTTGAACACTTCCAGTTTTATCTAAAATAATGTATTTGATCAAAATGTGTTTGAGGTGGCTGTTATCACTCATGAGGAAGATCTGAGGTGCTGTCTTGTAGCTGCCTGAAAGGACCAGCTCAGTGCTTAGTAGCCTTTTAACCAAATCCAGAGTTAAGAATTTTAGGGAAAAGGACAGAATATGAACCAGAAAATATTGTTATACCACAGGAATAAATTTTTCAGTTCTTCTACACCCTGCCAATGGTGTACAGTTTTGACACCCTCATACCAATAAAAGGCACATTAGCACTAAAAAAGATTCAGGGAAAGGCAATGGAAGTGATCAGAATCAGGACACAGTTTCTGTGTGAGGCCAGACTGACTCAATGAGTCCGCTGCAGTTCTGACAGAACTGATGCAGGTGGAATATGACAGAGATCTGCAGAACGATGTGAGACAAGAAAAGCACAGTGCGAAACTGTTCATTACCTCTGTCAGTAGGACAGCAAGGGCACTGCAGTGGGTATTATTTCCTTGGAAATAATTTCCAATGGATTTTGTGGAAGCAAAAATTTTACATTGATTCAAAGGTTATCAGACAAGTACTTGGAAGAGAGATCAGGGGAGAACTAAGTAACCATCCACATCAGTCTCAGGACCCCCCCGAGCATAAACCAGGCAAAAGCTGAGTGTACTCATGGGAGATATCATAAATGCTTGCTGGTTTTGTTTTTCCTTAGGCTTCTGTTCATGGCCACTGCTGAGGATAGGATAATGATGGATTATTTTTCTCATCCAGTACAGCCGTTTGTAGGTGACCAGAATTTGATGTCATGCTGTAAATCTTATTTCTACAAGCACTATTTCTAATCACAGTTGTGCAAAACAGAAGTGATGTGTCAATGTGGCTGGGTTTTCTTTATTCTCTAAGATTATTAGCGTATTTATTTATATTTCACAGACAGCTGCCTTTTTTGAAGAAATTCCATTCAAATACAAAAATAAATGAATTATTTAAGGTGCTTCTTAACACCTGAAAAGGAAGCATGCTCAGTGGAACTGAATTTTCACATCTTTGAATACCAAAATCCACAGATATTTCCAAGATGTGCACTGAAAAACATTTTGGACCTGTAAACCATCAATCCAGACCAAATGAGAATCTCATAAATATTTGTGCAGAGTGCTTTGACTTCTATGCTTGTCTGGTTTTAACTCAGGTCTGGCTATTTCTGATGCATAAATAAATGGACGCATTTGCACAGGTTATTTTACTGCATATAAAGATATTATTACTACTTATAGTACAAGTAAACAAAAATGAAGTAAGAACCTGCAGTTGCAAGATGTTTAATTCATGAAGTTCTTTGAATTATTTGAAACAAGAGGTGTGTTATATTGAATCTAAAATGGCTTCTATCAGTGAACTACTTATAGTCCTACATTTGACATCTGTGGTATTAGTTTTGGGGCATAAAAATACAAAGAAACACATAAAGTCAGATACTTGAAGTATACTCCTTTAATTTCATCTTGCCTGGAACATCTGCTTCTACCACAAGCTGAGTTATATACCCTCTATTTCCATAGCACATCAATTTAAATGTGAGTCAGAAAAAGAACATTACTTGGAAACTTTAAACATAACTTTGCCATATGCTGTCCAATTGCATCATCTTTGTTGTTCTCAGCTCAGTGAGTTCATTGAGCAAGAGTTTATTGGCAAGGTACAGGGCCACTAGCAATTTCATTTGTTTAGAGATATTTATAATTTTATTTATTTACAAGCACTACACTTCAACTGCCAGAAGTATTTAGACTTCTAAATGGGGCTCAAAAGGATCATTTTGATAACACTCAGGTGCTTAGCTGAACAAAGACCCTTTTCCCTTTAATTGGTTGCAGGCACAGGGTATGATAAAGTCCCTTTACAAGCTTGTCACTGAATTGAGTACAAATGATGTAGCAATATTACACATATTAGCTGACCAACCACCCCCCCTCAAACAACAACCCACCCTATACAAGAGTGGTTTATTTTCTTTCCCTTAATAAAGTCTTGGTAAAATATTCTACTTAAGTGCAGAAACAGTCTATTTAAAAACAACACTGCTTAGAAAGCTGGACACACCACAGAGTGAATCGAGCAGGTGGCAACTCTGCAGATATGTTGTATCCTGATTTTACTTCACATGTGTGTAATTATTGGCTTTATATAAAATCTTTGGTGAAAGTACCACTGCACACGCCTGTGTGTTTGGAAAACCACCTTGGTGGTTTTCCAAAGCAGCTATGACTGTGCTCTAGCTGACAAATCTGAGTGATATACAAGCATATCCTATGTCTTCATGTCCATGACAGAATAACTCTTCACCAACAGAAATGAATGGAATATTTGAGTCAAAATTTATTTTCTTATGAAAGCTGCAGATTCAGCGGCACTGATATGCTTTCCAAATGTTTCATCAGCCTCTCCCATATCCTTCAAGATTATGAAAACTGGCATAACTTTACTCCTCTGCAAAGGGATGGGAATATAGTTTTAGCAACACCCTCCTAAACAGTACAGCAAGCAGATTCTTGCTGACATGGTCCCATTTCACATGCAAAGTTTAGATGATTGCAGTCTTCAAATTAGATGGTTAGGCTTACAGCTGGTTTGACATGAATGTTTTTGCTTCCTTTATTATTTTAGCTTCATTATTACCTTAGGACTCTACCATCTTCTTTGTATCCATTTCTGATTTTATCCTTAGGTGTCAAAATCTTTCAAGTAAATAGACATTGAGAAATATAGACAGTGCCTAAGGGAAAGGGGCCCTGGGTTGCTGCAGTACAGACAAAACACGATTAACAGAAAGAAGTGATTGGGGTGTTAATCCATGTGAATAAAAGTAACTTTTGAGTGGAGTGTAGGATAGCCAGTTCCTGTTGACTAATGTGAGTGTGGTAATTAAAGGTACATAATGAACTGAAAGATATGATCAAATTTTATCAATGTGGGTGCTAATTTCTCTTTTAATTTTAGGTGCTTAATGGTAAAGTACTCATGGAAGTATAAAAAAATCCCATACAGCCAGTGCAGTGACTATGTGAAGTGGGAGATGTCCAGAAAGAGAACCTGTCTGTCCAACTGGTGGGGACAGAAGCCTCTTCTGCAGTCTTGCAGGGGTACCCACCCTCTTCCCCAGCTTTTGCGTGGAAGTCTTACAGAAGGGGCAAGGATTTACCTCCATGTGTACACTGAGTGTAAAAGTAGCCCTGAATGCCACGAACCCTCACATCCTGTCTACTACTTGATGCAAAAACTTGCTATCTTCATACTGGTGGGTGCCAATGGCAGGGAGTTAGTCTAGTGTCACGGTAAGGTGCGTATGGTGCAGAAATGCTAGCCATGGAGGCAAACTCACTTTTACTATGGAAAGTAATTTAAGAAAAGAGCAAATTTTTGGATTAAATCATTAATTGAGCCATCTCACAGCAAAGACTGGCTTAATAGAAAGAATATAATGTAAAAAATACACCTATATTTGTCTCTTAAAATAAGAGAAATAATATTTATTTTAATTTTCAATCTCAGATTTGTTGCATACTGTTCTAAATATATTAAATGGTCCTAGGGAAAATAATGAAATCAGTGATATTTTAGTTAAGGATACAGAACAAGAGTTCCTGGAAACTTAAGGTGTTTGGTTTTGGGAATTTTGTTTGTTTAAATAGTTATACTTATCTGATGCCATGTGCAGTGAACTAGAAATGGTGCACCTAATTATCATCGAATCACAGAATAGTTAGAGTTGGAAAGGACCTTAAGACCATCTAGTTCCACCCCCCCTGCCATGGGCAGGAACACCTCACACTAAACCATAGGCTCTCTCCAGCCTGGCCTTGAACACCACCAGGGATGGAGCATTTATAACTTCCCTGGGCAACCCATTCCAGTGCCTCACCACCCTCACAGTAAAGAACTTCCTCCTTATATCCAACCTAAACTTCCCCTGTTTAAGTTTGAACCTGTTACCCCTTGTCCTATCACTACAGTCCCTAATGAAGAGTCCATCCCCAGCATCCTTGTAGCCCCACTTCAAATGTTGGAAGGCTGCTATGAGGTCTCCACGCAGCCTTCTCTTCTCCAGCCTGAACAGCCCCAACTTTCTTAGCCTATCTTCATATGGGAGGTGCTCCAGTCCCCTGATCATCCTTGTGGCCCTCCTCTGGTCTTGTTCTAACAGTTTCATATCCTTTTATGTTGAGGACACCAGAACTGCACACAATACTCCAAGTGAGGTCTCACGAGAGCAGAGGGGCAGGATCATACCCTTCTGCCTGCTGGTCACGCTCCTTTTGATGCAGCCCAGGATGCGGTTGGCTTTCTGGGCTGCAAGCGCACACTGAAGCTGGCTCATGTTCATTTTCTCATTGACCAGCACCCTCAAGTCCTTTTCCTCGGGCTGCTCTGAATCTCTTCTCTGCTCAACCTGTATTTGTGAGGTTTATATAGCAAAGTTGATAATCACAGTATTCCTAGTGTTTTCATGCAACCAGGACACATCTCATTCTTTCTTTCCAGCATGCATAATTCAAATATTATTTTCCTGGTTTTTATGTAATTCTCTTGCCAAGAATGATAGAATCTTTGCTAATTCAATATCAAAATCCTCTGTTGGATTTATTTTCCATTTGCTCTTGTTCATTAAGGATATGGTTGATCTTGTTGAAGATTAAAAAAAATCATTTCAGCCACAGGCTCATGAATAATGCTATGGGTTTGCACAACAGTAAATCGGTTAGCTCTTTGAAAAGCAGAGATTAATAATCATGAGAACCTGGAAGTTTTCTGTGAATTAATTGGTACTTTAACACTGCATAATGCAATAATATGAATGAATGGAAAAACAAAATAGCTCAATAGCCTTGAAAATGTCTTCAGAAACAATGTTTTCCGTTCATCTTCAGCCTGAAATCCAGCCAAATGTTGTAAACCAAAACTAAAATGTAATGATGCTGTAATAATGCAGTGTTTCTTATTTAACAACCAGATGAAATGTCAGGGTTCTTTGAATAAATAACAGTGCTGTTGTACTTTGACAAGTGATAAATCTTGAGGTGCCTGCTAGAACTTGACCCTGGCCATCATCATTTGCAGCTGAGAAATGTTACAGTGATGTGAACAACAGGAAAGAACACATCCTCAGATGTTTCCTCAGAACATCTTGCGGGGCTAGGAGTGGAAATAGAGATGACCATCACGAACTGCTCCTTAGTAGCATGTTAGGGACTCTTAGCATGTTCCCTGTCCCTACACATCTCAGCTACTATGGGGGCGGAACAGGGAGAAGACAAGGTGCCTAGATTCCTGGATGGTCAGGCCTCCGTGAGGTTTCAAACAAGAAGCCGCTGTTTTATTGGTGTTGCATCTGTTTCACAGAAAAGTGCTGGCTGCTCCTTGGGCTATGTCAGAAACTACCTGTCATTTTAGATGCCTAGCTCCACACATGAACCCCTCACCTGTCCAGAATACTTTCTGCATAGGGAAATTTCAATCAGTGAAGTTTGTTAGCTCTCGGTATCTATTTGCTGAGCTGTGAAAAAGTTTTGATGGTTAAGTTACCTGGCACCAATTTCAAATTTAAGCTTCATGAGAAACACAAAGTAAGTATTCTTCTCCCAGTCCTGTTTGCTCTCTTAGAATCATAAAATCATAGAATAGTTTGAGTTGCCTGCTCTAATATTTCTGCTATGAATATACTGAAGTCAGGTTGCCAGTGAGGTACATGGTGGTAATAAAGCAGTACTGCTTTCCAACAAAAGTCTCATTTTGTTGGCTGGAGACCTAGATTCGGGACTTTTCGCCTTGGTTAAATTTTAAAATGCAGGTGTCTCATCTCCATAAGAGTGGTCAAGCTTGATGTAGGGTGTCTTGAAATAGCACCTTCTTTTTCACCTGTTGAAGCTAGGTAGTTTTTAAAAAAATATTTAGGCATGTTAAAAAAAAAAAAAAGTATTTTTCTTGTGCATTGGAAGATGTCTGCTAGGCTTGTACTTAGTGTGCTTGTATGCTGTTGTATGAAACCTGAAGGCAAACCCAGCAGGCACCTGGAAAAGCTACAGGGAAGGAAACAGAGTACGTGCTCCCCAGACGGATGTTCAGCACCTAAAGCCAGAAGATTACTCATAGTTGTGAAGTTTCCTAGTTAAAAAGATTCTTTTGTTTCTGGTAATAATTGAAGTGAACTTGTACTTTTTCATGAGGATCATAGCCATGTCTGAGCCAGGGAGATTTCTGATTTTTTTCCCAAAGATAACTCCATTTTAGTTTCCACATGATCAGAAACAAGAAAAATGTTCTCGTTAAAATTGAGATTTTATTAAAAAATTCATTTTGATCCCAAACCAGTCTTCTTTAAAATAGTCTAAAGAAAACATCATGAAATATCTTCATACCTGTTTCATCTACATGATCAAGTGTTTAGATTAAAGAACATATTCCACTCTCTATTGATGAAGTCAAGCATGAGTAACTTCATACTAACATAAA
The DNA here is from genome assembly GCA_009867235.2 of Psittacus erithacus. Classification (NCBI taxonomy): domain Eukaryota; kingdom Metazoa; phylum Chordata; class Aves; order Psittaciformes; family Psittacidae; genus Psittacus; species Psittacus erithacus. The sequence continues at coordinate 28,031 of WYDI02037052.1, read as the reverse complement.
AGGTGAGCCAGGTAGTCTTCATGTACATTAATGCTGTCTTTGTCCTTGAGTACATGACCTATGTAGCAATTTGGTGGAGCAAATACAAGCCTATGTGTTTTTTATGGTCTATATTTGCTTGCTCATCCTTCTAATAAAATCAAGCAAACACATTATCAACCTGATAGACTACAGTTTTAGAGAGCTAATTAAAAGTGGCATAGGGTGACAATCATAACTGTGACAATCCAAGTTACAATTAAAACTGAATCAATAAATCAATGCATTCAAATGATCAAACCACCAATTAATACAGCCAGCGGGCAACCAGGTAAAATTACTCTGTTTCTAAGGCAAGTTACTCTCACATTAGAAAATTTGAAAGAGAAGTTACTTAACACCTATTTTAACTGTTAACCAGCACAATTAGTTGGCCAAGTCAGAGAGGAATGAAGGGGTTCATTTTATATTTATATGCTTGCTTTGAGGATAGACATACAACAGTGTCTCAGGTCATCTTAGGAAAGAGCACTCAATGGAGTGGTTCACTTTATGGCCTCAACTTGGCAAATCCTTGTGTCCAGTTATTGGCACAAGTTCTTTTTTCCCCTATTCCCAATACAGTGCAGGTTCATCATTAGAAGTTTCGAATTTGGAAAGCATGAAGTATTATTCATATTAATAGCAGTTCTACATGGCTTTTTCATCTTGTGTTACTTTAGGTTACCTGGTAGAGAAGAACACATAGCTTATGATATTTCTGCTGCTGCAGGGGAGACAACAGCACTTCTAGAGAAGATCCATGTTTTTCTAAGATCTCATGGTGCTGCTTTGAGTCATTGATCACCTTGCAGTCAAACATCTGGGGCCATGCATTTAATACAGGAAGTGTGGCTCAATATTTTCAGAATGGGCAGACTTTAGGCCCTAAGTAATTATGGAAGTGTCCTATCATTTTGCATCATTAATGATCTGAAGGCTCTTCTAGCTGAAGTGTAGATAGATGTTCTTCTAAGAACAGAAACATGGGCTACAATTGAAATGCCTGCCTAAAAGACTGTTATTGTCTTTTATCTTATTAGTTCAGTAATTAACCAGCTTCCTAAAAACAATAGAAAAAATCTAACTGGAACATATCCATCATCACTCTTTCATTCATGAAAGTAATTTTCTTATCGAAAAAAGAGAACTAATATGAAAGTTTAGAATGTTTTAATGCTTTTTAATCTAGGAAAAAATCAGAAGCAGATATTACATTTTTTCACAGAAAATTACATTCATAATTAAGTTTTTAAAGTGAATTCATAATTCATACTGTTTTCCCCCAGATAAGCTTAGAATTAGGTCCTGTCCATCATATGTTACATATATTTTCTGACCCACTTACATACATATATGTAAAATTACTTAATTTATTGAGGAATTAATGCTTATTTCCCATTGACAGCATCCAAGGCCAGGTTGGATTGGGCTTTTAGCTACATGGTCTAGTGGAAGGCATCCCTGCCCGTGGCAGGGGGGGTGAAACTAGATGATCTTTCAGTCCCTTCCAACTTAAACCATTCTATAATACTATGATGAAAATTCCAGTTAGAAGGTATAGACTTAAAGGAGATGGAGCAACCTGTGTAGCAGGCAGAAGTAATGTTGATCACTTTTATAGCTTCCATGTGCTGTGGGATTTTTCAGATTAATTATCTGGCAACAGACACTGACATTTAGGCAAAGGGCTTTACTTTCCCATGTAGTTTTGGAGCAAAGATACCAAACCAGCATATACTTGTGCAGCTGTTAAAGCGTTATTTTTGCTACAAATGCTCTCATGGAAGTTCTCAGACAGAATGTCAAGCATCTTTGTGAAGAATTAGGTGCTATCTTTGATCTGATCCATGATTCCTAGCACTGAGCTCAAATCAAGATCTGCACTGCCCACACAAGCAATGGAGGAGGCAAGTGTATTCAGTAATGGTGCTCCCTGAGCACTCAGGAGAAGAATTCTCATTTTACTACTATCTCATTACTTTCTTGGTATAGGGAAAATCTTGTATTTCAGGATCAGGAAACTTCTGGTCCCCATTTCAATGAATTGCCTTGGTCCACAGATCAGGGTAGGTTGTCTTAGAGCACTCAATTTACACATGAAACAGTATGATTTGTTGTTTTTTTGTTCCCCCCATAGACAGTGGCTCTGCAGATTAGTTTTTTTTAATTTGCTTTCTAAATGGAGTAGAGTTACAGAAAAACTCTTCAGGAAATATTTACCTAATCTTCTGCATGCAGGAATTGTAAAAGCACTCCTATCAATATTAGCCAAATAATACGATTAGAAAAGAAAGCTGCCTCTGCTGTACAAATGTCTTGTCGCAAAAAAATCATAATTTCTTTTCAGGATTATTAGTCAATTTGAACATTTGATCACATATCTTTGTATAATACAATAACCTATGCTCTCAACAGCTCTCACAATTTTAACAGGAAGAAAGAATGCATGGTTCTATTCAGAGCTGAGTGGTAGGTCTATAAATTGTCTGAGTCTGAGCTGCTACAGGCATTATAGTAACAAAACACTAAATCCTATTTGGACATTGCAGCAATTTAGATTAGAATTCTTCTGACAATATTTCACACATCCCATAGCCATCTATATGCTAATGTTTCCAATAAATTATCAGATGTTGTTCTAGACAACCTTTTTTCCATAAGTGACCTGTCATATTCATAATGGCATCTGCATTTGGTGACAGTTTTTATTTTATCTAGCAAAAACTGCAGGTCCATAAAGAAACTAATTATATAGTTTCACAGTTGATAATACGCTTTCTAGTTTTATAACTAGCAATATGCAAACTGATTCAATATAAAAAACTTATCCCTAAACTCGGGGGGTTTTCAGAGAGCTGTACCAGTTTTATAAATGACAGACAAGATTTCATAGTTGTTACCTTAAGGCATCACTTCTTGGTCTTTTCTGACCATCGCTAAAAGAAGTTTATTCTTATATTTCAAATTTTTGTCCAGTATTTCTATTTCACAACACATTTACTTTCTAAGCTTAAACTGCAAACCCCCAAAATAACTGGAACTATACACCCTTTCTTCTCCTCATATGCAGAACAAAGACAAATATTTCAAGGCCCCCAAAATGAATTAAGGAATTACACTCAAGGACTGTCGTGGTCTGGAAAGGGCAAAGAAGCAATCCCATAGGTAAAGGGTAAGCATGAGCTGTAAGGCTCTTCTGACCTCTTTGTGTCACACTCAGATACAGTTCAAGTGCAACAGCCGAAGGCCAACTATCTCCTTTCTCAAAGGTGCAATGGTATTCTGAGACAAGGTACCATGATATGCATAATTTGTCACCTACATCTCTTTCCTTCTGGGTATTGTCAGCTTCTGATTACACTGATAAAAACTGACATCTTCAGAAGAAAGCATTTTTATTCACCTGAAAGTTTGTAAATTATAAACATTCTTATATATGCATATTTCCCCTTAATCCTTCCTTGATAAATTTTGACAAATTACTTTAAACAGGCTAATTCTGTCTCTGGTTGGAAGGAATGGAGTGCTTGGAGCATGCTGCTTCCTTCCAAGGATTTCCACTAAGTCCTCGTGAAACTTCAGCTTCTCTAACCTTAGTAAGTTTTGCCCTTGAGCCCCATAGCCTCCTTCATAGAATAATCTTTATCAGACGTATCTTGGAGTATTCCCTTGCAAGCAGCTCTTCTTTATCTGTCATTAAGAGATTGATGTGTGTCAATCCTCTTTCTTTACTACTGTTCCATTTCCATTGTCATCTCTGCTATAGCACTCCTTGGATATAAGATCATCCAAAATAGTGTGATAGATCTGGCTTGATTTTAATTTGTTAAGGATTCAAGTTTGGTTATTTTAGACAAATAATAAAAATAAGAATGAGGACAGATCGATTTACAGTTGACTAGTAGTCTTTATTTAGCCTATTCTGAGTTGGTCTTATGCTAAGTAAGATAACACTGGTTAGTAAACAAACATATGGAAGATATTTGTAAGCATAACACAGTTTTCCCACATGGTTCTCGGCAATGCAGTATGTGAATAATTCACTTACAGTTCTTAGGTACAGCAGAATTCAGTTCTGTAGCAATCCTCAGAACATTAACAACTGATTTTACAGATCCAAATCTTCTGAACATCCCTCTTACTGACAGTTTGCACAGCTCTAAGCCTGCCTTTGTCATTTTATTGTTACATCCTCTATTGTTTGCTGAGATACTAATATCAAGGATCAATTTTATATGAGCAGCTGACTATGTTTTCTGTTGCTTAAATGTTGGAATAACACATTAAAAAATACTGCTTGGTAGGAACTTATCACTTTACAACAAAGTTATTGTTTTTCAAATAAAAAATACATAAATTGTTAATTCTCTGGAGAATCAATAGTATTTAAAATACCAAGCACAATATCACCTACTTAGGTTCTCCAGTTATTTACAAAGATGCAGATGCAAGCATTGTTGAACAAAACTGAAAAACTCTTTTTATTTTTTTTTTTAATCAAGGAGACCCCAAGTTTGTAATCTCTAGTAGTTATTATTTTGTTCCTTAGCTCAGGACTATGTAGTTACTAGGCTAGGCTAAGGCTATTCCATGGAAAGTTTGTAACTTACTTTGTGAGTTCAGTATCACCTTGTTGATTTGGTACCTTGTGCTAAATTCTGCTCTGATTCTCAGAGTTTTGCAGTCATAACCTCTTTGATGATTACCTCGTAACTCACAGGCTGGCAGGGCACTTTCTTTGTTATTACTATCTATTATGAAACTAATGTATGAAACTTGTGTCTCCATGTAACTGAGGCATAAAGCAACTCATTGGTCTATTTTCACTCTGTAACTAGGTCTGAGATTTCAGCAGATGGTCAATATGCACAGCGCATATTCTAGAGCTTTTGGAACAAAGAACATCAAAGAACATCAATAAAATGAGCCTTGTATTCTCTTCTCTTTCTTAAGACAAAAACATCTTAAATTTATCAAACATTTTGAGTTTCAGAGGCCTACCCTGAGCTTTGTCATGCAAACTAACTCGTTTCTATTGTATCTTGGGAAGTAGTTTGAGCAAAGTAGCTCTCACCTTGCACTATTTCATTTTGTTTTCTTGTCTACTCCTTGAAAGGGACTGTCAGAAGGCATTTCCAGGGGGTAAAAAAAGCAGTCTAGCTTTGCTTCTCTTCAGTACACTGATACAGTAGATAAACCCAGCAAAATTAAATCAACTTAGTAGGACTTTTCGGGTACAAAATTATTTTTTTAAAAAATCTTTTCTAATATCAAATATAAAGATGTTTTGTGCACAGTAATCCATACATTTAGTAATTCTTTTTCCTGATAATTTTGAAAACCAAGTGATAGGCTTGCAAAAAAAGCCCCAAAATAGCAAGAATAGACCTCTTTGTTGCATATTTTTTAGGAAGCAACTAACAATACAAAGGTGACTGCACATACATCAGCTGAAATCAGATTTAAAGAAAAGATCTAAGGTCATACTTCAAAATGTAGTCACATGTAATATCATTATTTGATGGATTATTTAAATAAGGAGAGAAAAGGAGCAGTGTGATGGAAGGATAAAACAGTGTGAAAGAAGAAGAGTGTGAAGAAAAGGAACTGGCAGATAAAAGAGAAAAGAAGAAAAATAATTCCTAAAACCAGAAAAATAATTACAGATAAAGATGTAAGAGGAGACAAAAGGACAGAAGCGTAACGCACTTGTAACTTAATAGAAACATGGTAGGACATACGCATTACAGAAATTCTCTTTTTTGTATTCCTTTCATTTCAGTGGTGCATCTAATTAATTTTCTATTTTTGAGATAAGGGTTTGAATGTTGTACCTCTATTTCCTCTCTGCCTTTCCTAATAATTATTATAGTTTCACCTCTACTTAAATCTTGGGTTATGATGTGAAAATTGCTCCCTAGTAATTTATCCATGAACTTCCTGATTTTACATAACTTTATAATTCAGCATCAATATACATAAAGTATTGTCCTGGTTTCAGTAGAGGAAGAGTTTTTCTCTCCCTCTAGGAGAAGGCAAGAATTTTCTTCCCAGTAGCTGATGCATTGCTTTGTTTCAGCTTTAGTCTGAGAACAATGCTGATAACACATCAATGCTTTTTTCAGTTGCTGCCCAGTAGCGCCTACCCTGATTAAGGACTTCTTAGTCTCCATCTTAACTGTAGAAAACCACTGAAGAATGCATGTTTTTAAGATGTTCTTAATTTATGAGTCTCCCGATTTTCTAGAAACCTTGTATATATTTACAGGGCTTTAAAGTACTACATCAGGATGTATAATCTGTCATTGAACATGGGTTAATAAAGCAGTTATTCAAATATACAGAATGAGTGGACAGTTTAGCTTGGGTAAATAACAGCTCATAAAAGGTGAAGCTACTTTCCATTAAAATGTTAAACATATACACGCAATATTCCAGTATGTGCTGTTGAGTCATGGTACCATTAAGTTCATACCTACTCCACCAAATGACCAGGCTTGAAATGCAACTTGGACCTGTAATAGGATTTAGATGTCTTGCAGGACAAAATAGAGACCAGAAATTATCTTCATCTTGGTTATTTATTCTTTGAAATGTAAATGGAGCAAAATTATAATCATTCAGTTAAGATACACAGAGGATTATTTGAGCCTTACATTAGCTGTTGCTGCAAAAGTATTTTGCAAGCTCTTTTAATGCTTTAACCTACTGGTAATTCAGTATGTCACATAACCATAAAGAGACTCATTTTGCATTCGTGTACAAGCAAAACTCCCATTAAAAATCAACTGGCATTTTGCCCAAATTGGCTTGTCAGTTCAGACATACAGCTACTAACAGACTGTGAAGACGCCATTCCTATTACAGACCAACTGATGTCGTTTTAATTCCACTTACATTGTTAAAGATAGAAATTTAATCTAGGAATTAAAGATAACTTCAGTCTGATCAAAGTTCACATTATGCTCAGAATGGCCCATTTCAGAAAAGCAGCATATTTAAAAATAAGGAACTACTTACATTCATTATTATTCAAAACATGTACAGCCTGTGCTGAACTGAAGCCAAAGAATGTTTTGGGATCCCCAAAGATGCTACAGAAAGCAAATATATACACATGTCCCCAAATGAGTGCTTAAGTTTTATATTTTCCCTACCCTCTGGCTTGAGAAAAAGTTACTTTAAAATTCCTTTCTCAGTACCACAACTTAGAGATTTTCTTTGGCTGGGCTTTCAGTGGCTGGGCTCATACCTCAGAGAGAGGACTGAGTAGTTTAAAGTATGTATGACAAGGTCAGCCAGACCTTGCATATATGCAGTATATATACTTCTCTCTTTCTTTGAGAGAAGTAGAGTAGGCTACAATTTTCTTCTTCAATAAGGAAAAGTCTTCTAAAAAGGTTACTTAAATTGGAGCAATTAATTCGCACCCCAGAGTCTTACAACACATTTATAATGTCATAACCTCACTCAAACAAAAAAAAAGAAAGCTGTATGTTTTATGAATAGAATAAACAACTTGTCACATAGATAGTGATTCTCTTCCACATCAGCAAAAGAGTCAGGAAAGAGGGAAAGCACTGGAAATTTGGCTGAAAAATCTCAAAAAAATGAGATGACCTTTGAAAATCTGCCATCAGGCTTCAAAAACCTTTCAAACATCAGATAAGTTTTTATTCTTGAGATAAGAAAATGAATGAAAGATGTCCTTGTTATGATGATTTCTTGCTGAAATCTTGTCTGAAGCATGAGATTCATTCAGGGAAAATGCACAGCACAGAAATTATAACTAGCTAGGTATAAAAGAAATCATAGCTTTCAAAGTCGACACAACTGTCTCCTATAGATGCCAGTAATTAAATTTCCTTTATCTGGTGGAAGAAGCACTGCCAGCTTCCTATAATGAACTGAACATCACCTCAAGTCTTTTAAATCTTAGCACTTTTACAGTCATGCATCAAAGCTGAAATTACAGATCTCATGTATTTTACGATAGAAGCGAACAGTGTGCATACATGATTGGACATCAGAAGAGCCCTGTTTGTAGGGCAGCTCCTAAAAAGAAAAATTCTAAAAGAAAATTAACTTGACGTAAATTAGCAATTGTGAATTAAATCTCAGCAAAATAAGTTTTACGAGTGTGCAATGAAGAAATGCCTAGGAGAAGACAAGATTAAAAAAAAAAGTATGAGTCTCAGAACAGAATGCAAGCTTTTATGCGTAGTATTAAAAATTCCACTTCCTTGTTTCCCTAAGCATCATCAACTCACTCAGGCAAGGCAGTATGTTGTAGTCCCTGTGGCTGCCACATTCATGGTAAGAAGCCTGGAAACTTTGCTTGGCATCAAACTGGGATTCTCATGATTTCCATGCTCAGCTCCTCAACAGAAAATCCTGAGACACAAACAGTTCAGTTTTTGAATCCTGTGTAGAGGAAGATCTGGGTTCTCTGATTTAGGAAAAATCCATGGGCAAGGCTGTCCTACCACTTTTTACTCTGCAAACTGAGGTTCCCAAGGAGTTCAACATGTTGTGACAATGGAAAACAGGGAATTCTCTGATGGGAACCATTTACTATTTCTCAGAAGGGCGGAGAAGCTGAAATAATTCTGTGAAATGTCCATCTTTGATGAATCAACATACATAAATCTCTTCTTAAATAGCTCTACAGCAGCTCAAATGGCTTACTTCATAGTTGTGCAAGTTTGAAATCACCCGGTTAAGGCCGTATCACATAACTTAGGTAAAGATGAACCTACAATGAAAAAAATAAAGGCTGCTTGGAACTCGTGCTTATGATCATACCTACCTATGAAGGGAAAGAAGGCAAAAAAGGTGTATTTGTTTAAATTGAAAAAAGGTAGGGCAAACCAGAGAAACATATTTATTGCTTTTTCAGAGTTCTGTGATATAAACAACTGCTTTTCCTTGCCCAAAGCCCATCTGTGGCACAACTTGAACCTTTCTGAGTTTGGCTATTTTCCTTTTGAGACTCACATGGAAGTCTATCCAACAAATGATTAGACCAGCTGCTAACTTACTCTAACTTATTTCCACTGATCTTTTTCCTGCCCCCCAAAAATGTCTTCTAAAGCTTCAACACAGTAATATTTTAGTCAATGTAGCTCATTTATTTTTCTTTTCTAGAATCCCTTTGCAAGAAGAACAAGTTATTACATGCATCCATTTTAGGTAGGTAAATACTTTATTCTGCAATAACTTGTCCAGGTGAATGAGCAACAGCAGCAATTCTTACCTCAACTCGAAGCATTCCCAGGTCAAAACACTCCCAACTGTGCTTCTAGCCTGGTGGAGAATCTTACTGATCATTCACCTGCCTTGGATTTTAAGAAAGAATTGCTTCAAGGTCCTAACTGGTTTTCTTTGGTTTTCTAAGGGGAGTCAGAATAAGAATTTTGAGAGTCCAAAAGTGTCATAACTCATCTGTTAATGGCTGTTTGACTCCTACCTTCAACGTGCATTTTCATATCTCTTCTTTATGTTCTGGGGAGAGGGAACGAATAAGAAACTATACTTAGGCATCTGTTAACACTTCAGACACTGAAAGCAGAATAAACATACATCGAACTTTTATCACAGAAACAGTAAATAGCAGTTGTTATTTATCTTTTTACTCATGTTTAACTTTTATTTTACTGTTTCCACCCAAATGTGGTTTATGTCTTTCTTTTTTTTTTTGTTTTGGCTATTCTTCACAGTTCTAAAATCACTGCATTGTAAAATACCAGTATCTACCATATTTCCAGGTAAGTCTGCCTCTTTGAAAACCAGGAAGTCACACAAATATATAGTTATGGTGAAAGGAGGATGAGCATAAAGAGGCAGCATCTTCCTGGGCAGAAGGGGTAGGCTGCCCCTCACCAAACTGTGCTTATAAAATTGCAGAGCCCTTGCCTCTCTTGCCTCTAGCAAACCTCTTCTAAAATTGCAGACTTAGTACTATAGTCCATATAAACTCCATACAAACTCTTACTTGTGCTTCCTCTTAGCCTCACTTCTTACACCTCCAAATGTTGATGGGATGGTAATGAGAGTATTTACAGTTGCTCCATGTAGTAAAATATTCTCGTTAGATAAGTTCATTCTTTTCCTCTAACTCACATAATATCTTTCTTTTGGCTTCGCCTTTGTTAATTTTGCTTAGATACTTTGTTGGCAAGATAACAGAGAGACTTATTGCTCAGCTATGGAAAACACACACCCCAGGTATCTGTCCAGTCTGGTAACCTGTTCCTTCTGACTGCATATACTTCCTGATCATTCCTGATCTGCTGACAGTTTGCTATGTGCTCTTCTATGTGTGCTTTTTTAGGCAGTAGTCATACATGTGATTCATGGATCAGTATCAAGAGGTTACTTTTCATCCCAACAGAGTGGTTTTTGTTTTGTACATGTTAAATAATTAGGCAGTCTCTTCTTTGCCTCACTGAATCTGTATTTTCATGCTCCATCAGCTTGTCTTTTTTTAAGTAGACTTTAGTTCTTTTGAGCAAGGGCTTTCTTTTTATTCTGTTTGTATATCTAGCTCAATAACATTAGCCTAGCTAGTTACACTGAAAGATTCTAGACCATTCCAATTCTAATTGTCTGCAATACTTTGATTCAGTGCTGTGCTAAATAAAGTCAAATAGAATTTGTTTTATATGAGATGTATAAATTCTTGTTCAAAGCTATGTTGAGTAGTTTCTGATTGCAAGACAAGGAAGGATTCTTACAACATGATTGATAATTCTTCAGAGTTTAATTACTACCTTGTTTCTGCTAAGCATTGGGTTTGTTTGTTGTCTAAAAGATAATATTATTAATATCAGATCAAGTATCTTTAAGTGTCTTTGTCATTGAAATATAGAAATAAAGCAGATCTTTCTGTACTTAAACTGCTTTCCAGAGAAATTTTGCCTCTGCGATGACTTTATCACAATATTTCCCCAGTATTTCTTCTATTGTTTTTCTTTAAAGTTGAGCATGCTTTATTTTGAATTTCTCTTTTAAAACGAACCTAGAGTTCTTTTCTTTTAATTGATTTCCAAGCTTTCTAATCTGATGAATTTATAGAGTTGTATTTTTTGAATGCATATGTGCGCTGACATGTATACAGAGACATCAGTGACAGGTGCTATACATGGTCTGCTTGTATACTTAACCCTTAAACGTTAGTAACAAGTATCACCATTTAGATTTAAGGTAAGATTTAAAATAATAATTTTAGGCTGACCACTGTCACATTAATTGCTTCCCTGTAGTCATCCTATTCTTCTTTCCTTTGTAGATCTTTCTCTGTCATGTTGTACTATCCCTTGGAATTTTCATTCTCTTTGTTCTTCTACTTGCCATTTACTATTATTGCTACCAAAGGAAGGTCACAAAATTGCTTTAATTGCTATTTTCCTTTTAATTTAGTTAACCCTAATGAGACAGTAATTTTCCTCATTAAAATGGCACATGAGACATTTCCTAGCAACGGGTTGTGTTTCACAGATAGAAATTGATTTTTCACTTTGTACCATAAATCATTCCAACAGGGCAAAACATTCAGTGCTCTTTTTTTTTTTTTCCACATTGAGAAGCAGACTAGTAGAAATTATTTGTTCTTGTTTGCAGAAACAGAGTGTTTCACGTGCAGGTGCATTGACATCTTGTAGTTAGTCAGGATTTGCTTCCTTTGCCCTTAGGGAAGTCCACTAGTCCTCTCTGTGCTACAGTTCAGTCTTTCTGTTAAGAAGTTTCTCAGTGATAGATTTTCAGTTGTCCAGAGGGACATAGGGTAGAAGATTTTGTGTTTCAAGCATAGATGATTTCCCACAATATAATTATATGAGCAAAAGTTTCATGCTGTTTCTTCTCTTAAGCATATAAAAAATGTGTTCCCACTCTTCCACCCTCCATTTCATGCATTATATTAAACAGAACTTTTCCAGCAATTTGTTAAAAGGATCTGTAAACAGCTAGGAAAGGATCTGTGGCAGCTATTCTAGGTGTCCTACAACTCCAGGGCAATCTGGAAGGAGGGAGCGCAGGAAATTGTCTTGATTCTCTGTCAAGATCAGGCAAAGAACTGTCTTCCCACATCTTTTGGCACAATCATGTTTGAACAGTAGTAGAATCACAGAATATTTTGTGTTTGAATGGACTTTTAAAGGTCTCCCTTTCCCTTTTCAATGACAATCATGCCTAACTAACCATGTAGCCTTTCTACAAAAGGATCTCACAGATCTCAAGGTGAAGGAGGCATTACTAATTCCACCTCATAGATGGCAAAGTGTAGTAGTCTCTTGCCTCCTGCTCTGTGATGTGCACTGAAGGGTGAAGGTGAACACAGGTTCCCCCAGCTCCAGGAGAGTAGTAATGGTACATGGCTTTCCTTTCATGAGTTCCACTAACTTTAGTGGGAAGTGTGAATATTTCCCTTTCTTCTTATATCAATTGGACGCTTGAGGCAGTAATAAAGGCAGAGTAAGAAAGAAAATCTGAATTATGCATTTCCTCTTAAGTGAGGTGTTGCCTGGTGGTTACTTATTTAGTTTAATACATTTAAATTTTCCTTCTTTTTCAAGCTCATTTCTGTCTCCATCTTATGCTGATAAGATGGTAAGAATATATTATGAAACATCCTTGAGGAATATACACTGTAATGTCTGAATTTCAGGCCATGTGGCATCATAAAAGATATAATTTCAACAGCAGAATTCAAATGTCTTAATGACTGTTACTCCTTACAAGTTTTCATTTTCCATCACATTTATTTTTTAATATGGGTTAAGAGATCTCAGGCCTGACTTACTACAGCACCCTTTTATTTTCCTGAGATAAAAGTGCTTTCCCCACCTTCCCTCACCCCCTAATATTGTGACTATCTGTGGTTGGACATTGACTTACTTTTGAGTTGTTCAGAAGTAATCAAAGTTATTTCATGACATTGCTCAGCACCTTAGAAGGAAATCTCTATATAGCTGCACCACATCTAACTGTTGTTAATTAGATTCAGTATTCATCTAATGGTATAATTTTGTCCCTGAAACCCATAAACCTTTGAGTTTTCAGGAAAAGTTTCTGTTGTGTGAAACAAAGTGGAAATGACAGGTTTGAAGAGAAATTCATGGAGTTCTTGATATTTTTATCCCTCCATCTAACATAGCGCCATACCATGGAAATTGTTTGCACACTGCGCATGTGAATCAATATTTTTCATAAAGCAAAGGGAATAATTCTGTTTTCCATTGAAGTCAAGAAAGGAGAACATGGGTAAGGGTGACAAGCTAGATATCTGTTAGGATGAAGACTGAATTTCATATGAAAGTTAAAAAGGATGCTTCATTTCTTCCTAAGCTCCATACTGAAACACAGCTATGGTGCTGGCTGGTGTCTGTTTCCCTCACTAGCATGTGTATAATGAATGGCATTATAAGGAGGCTGAGCTTAGACGCATCAACAACGTGATACTTCCTGACATGAATGATGTTCATTGCTAATAGAAGCCTACACACAAAAATTATTTCTTTATTTTTTTATTTCTTTAATTAGTTTGATTCTACACAGATGACTACATCATGCTTCTTTTCTCTCTGTACAAACCTTTATTTTCTTGAAAAATTAAATAAATTTTTCACCTTTATAATTAAGTTTGATCTTATTTTTGCTTTGATCTAAATTTTCTGTAGTTCCATGAAAGCTTCATTGTTAACCTGTTTTCAAAGAACTGACATGCAAAAGTAGTAAGTAAAACCCATTACACAGCAGGTAGAAAATTCTATGCAACACACATCCAAAATGGCAATGGGTACCAGTAAAAGTTCTTGTCCGAAGGAAAAATTGTCATTACGGTTCACCACTTTTACCTAATGCATATTTGCTATTTGCAGAAAGTGATAACGAGTTTCAAATAAAACTATAGACCTTATGTTCCCTACCCAGCTATCCAGCAACTCCTTTTATTTCAGAAAATAAGTCACTGTAAATTTAGATTTGAATTGAATGGCACTTTGCCAGTTTTGTCTTTGTTTTTCTGGTCACAAGACAACAGATCAGATGGTAATAAAGATCAGATAAAAATTCATATTCTGAGGTGTCAGTTTTCCACAGCTTTTAGAATGAACATTAACAAAATATTCTACAAGTACAGATCTTACAAGTATACAAGCATATATACTATACAAGTATACTATTCTTACATGATTTTCAACATTTGAATAGCCATCACTTGACAAATGTGTGCTTTTGTTAGGAAACATGTAAGTCAGTGGGACTAAGTCAAATTCTTCATTGAAAAGTAATCTTTTCCCATTTATCAACTGAATTAATAAATAGCCAGTGACAAAGGGACTGCATTACATCTGTAGAAGAATTCATTGTCAATGAAGGACATGCCTCATTTGGTTATTCACTACAGGTATATCCCGTTATGCTGTGTGCATATTTAGTTGAGTTTCTATATTTTCTTTATCATTTTGCACAGGCAAAGCAATAAGCACTCATCCACCTGCATGCTTGAGTAGGCTAGTCTCCATGACTATGTTTGTGTCTTGCTTTTGGCATCCAGCTACCTTCTACTGACAGCTTTACCAGGTAAAGAGACAAATGGAGTGGTGGAGTCTATGTTCATGGGGATGCCACTGAATGGATTTGTCTTCAAGCTTCCACTAAATAGCTGGTAGAGTGACTAGGAAAAATACTATTTAATTGATTTACAGCCTATATCACAAATGCTATAAAATATTACATAAATATTTTCCAAAGGAGCTCTGGGAATCATGTATGTCTGGCCTTACAGTAAAAACTATGATTATTTTAATGACAGCTAAAAGTAAACAGAAAGTGGGTGTTATATTAATTGAATTTTTACAGAGCCGTATATCGTGAATTCAATAAATATGCAAAAATTCTCTTAATACACATTTTTCAAAAGAGCATTCTTAGAAGTACAATGCCTGATGACAAAGAAGTTTTAAAAATGCATTAAGCATTCACTGTATCAGTGATACTAGAGTGATACATCACTTTCATGCATTCATTTACTGTCCTTCTTTTCTGTATTCCAGACACAAACGTTTTGGAGTTATTAGGTTAGTATTTTATAATTTGATTTTCAAAGTTATCATTAAGACAAGTTCTGACTTCAAACAGTTTTTCTATTTAATCAAAAACAGGTTAGCACCATGTCAGGAAGTATGTAGTCTCATAAGCAGTGGGTTATATTCATTATTCTTTCTTCTCATTTCATGCATTAAAGCATTTCTTTCAAGTATCATAAGTACAAATAATTTTTCCAAGGGCACAGAAAGATTTCCTTTTAATGTATGTTTGTATTCATTCTTTCCCTTTTACAGCTGGTGTACCCTCACACACATTTGTCCTTTTCTTTACTAAGCCAAAAAAATTGTCATACACATATCATTAAAACACAAAAAGTTGCTTTATCATACTTGTTAATTTAATGCTAGAGTTTATTATACTATAAGGTGACAAGAAGAAATGTTACAAATATATGTATCCAGAACATGGGGTTGTACAATAGAGAATATACACATGCCAAACCAGTAAACATCAGTGGTGGATAACACTTCTAATTCAAATTGTTCCACGAAAATTAAAATAAATAAATAAATAGTTTTAAAGTGAAATCATGACTGGCTGAACCTTTCACAACCTTGTGGTTGTATTTCATATGTCCTAAGTTTAAATGAAAATCTCAGTTGTTTGTGCCATTAAACTTCTTGTGTATCTCTGATTCCAACAGCTCCAAAGAATCCAACATGAAGCTCTGATGTGATATTTGGCAATGAAAATACCTTCATGAATTTGAGTGAACTTAATCTTTACCATATTCTATAAAAAAATCCTGGTAGGAAAATGGAGTAGATTATATTTAGAAGGCTTAATTGTCTTTATCTTTGAAGATGTGATGAGATATCAAAAGGATATAAGACACAACTTATTTTATCATAGGCTAAAATGCTGGGATATATTTTCTGTTTATTAAGTAATGGTTCTTTCCAGGTAAGCAGAAGAACTACATGTAGTTATTGATTTTGCTACTGCTTTGTCACAGGAAATTAAAGGTTTTATCTAAAGTACATAAATCTCAGGTAGGTAAGAATTAATGTATTCTAAGCATACTTTAGAAATGCATGACTACTAAGGTAAAGAGGTCAAAACTGTTTGAAAAGCTATCCAAATTTATTAATTTTAATGTCTTGCTGGTGGCTATAAAAACCTGGCAATTCAGAGTTATATATAAGTATCCTTTAGCTATAAAAATCAAACAAGGTGCATCTGTCCCAGAAGTAAAGTTGCATTTTGCACATGTATCAGGAAAATTAATGAGTATCATAAAGCATTCAGTCATGAATTTTTTAGCTATCATAGCACAAAGATGGTATTAGCATACAAGAATTGTTTCAGCAATAATGTAGTTTACAATTCAGCAATCACAGAATTGGTTTGTGTTACATAAATGCTTTTTCACTCCCTGAAAACATGACAGGATTAGTTTAGATATTTTTAAATAAACCTGAAAAGAATAACATTCTTCCTAGACCCAAAATCTGTGAGTATGATGGACCTACACTTTTTTCTGGAAATACTTTTCAATTGCCATACTTGATCAATAATTTTATTTAATCTGATTGTGCTATCTATAGATTAAGGCTATGATTATTTTGATCTCCGTGTTGACTAGGGAGATAGTTGATCCCAGTTCACATCATTGCATCACCCTATGCATTCGTAGACGCTTCTGTCTCCCTTCATCCATGTTTTTGCTAGATGGAACAATCCTGTTCTATTAATCTTTCTTCACTGTTCCTATTTAGAGTTTTTAATAAATTTTATTGTTCTCATCTAATTCTTCTCCTGTTTGACAGTGTCAGATTTAATATGTGGCTTTTATGCTGAATGCATTGCTCCAAAAGAAAAGACGTGACAGAATGCCAAAGCAAGTTTTTACAGAAGACACTCTAGGTTAAGACTTAGTAGCTAATGCATTCATTGAGGTAAACTCCTGTTTCAGCTGTTGCAGAGGCCATGCACAGTTTATCCTTCTGCATTTGATGAGTGCTAATGTCCAGAAGAGCTTTCTTTTAACGTGAAGCCAAGCACTGCTTTTTTTTTTTTTTGAATGAACGCATTTTTCTATATTTGTAATCCATTCATCATCTGGTGTTAATTATCCCGAATGCTTTCAACTTCAGTAAGACAATGGAACTGATTCAGCTAAAGGAATGCGACTGCATAGAATTGGATTTTCTAATTTAAATTTTGCATACAAAAATATGATGTTTGCAGCCATTGATATCTGTATATTTGCGCTAGTTTTCCCTGTTTATAAAAAAAGATTTTTCACAAGATTTCATTTAAATGAAATCTTTAAGAAAAACGTTTTATCATGGGCTTAGCTAGATGCCCAGCATTACAAATGGTAGATCCTGAGTGCAAGCAAAATGAAGCTCAGAAATATACCTGCTAAAATGCTGTTGATCACATGGCTAAACTTTCTTTTCTTTCTTCATCTAAATCCTACATTTTTACATATTTAATCTATGATTTCTTTTTACTTTGTGTGAGGAAAAAAAAGCCCCATAACATTATCAAGCCATTATATTCAACACAGTAAAAATGAAATTAAAAAATGCCTTTTTTCTATTTTGCACTTTAATGACAACATGGTTATGGTTTTTCCTGGTTTTTTTTGGGGGAGAAACTTGCATCCTATGTCTTAATGGAGATGTGATACTTTTGCAATATCCCCAAAGTTTACTGACATTCAAGCAAAATAAGCCTCTATTCTTTGAGTTTGATTTTTAGCATTCTTAAATATTCTTAATAAAATTCTTGGACAGAATGAACTGCATGCTTATGAATAACATCTTGGCATTTTGTTGTCAGATGATCAATTTAAACATCAATCAAACTTTCAATCTTCAAAGTGTATGCATTATTGCAAAAGTGTCAGTTTGTTTACTGGGCTGGATGCTCTGAAGTGTTGTCCCTTTTCCCCCTAAAGGTCAGTTTGAAATTTCTTTCATTTTCTTGAAAAAATCTATGAACTTTTCATGAAGTTGTGGTCCCATTTCTTCCTTCTCAGATCAACAGAAAATGGCATCTGCAATGGTGCCTGAGACACATCAATCTGTACTTATGGCAGATATGTTATCAGTGAAACAAGTTAAAGAAATATGTCAGATCTCCCTGGGAAAATTAAGCTTTCTATTAGGGGAAAGAATCATATATGACAAATACTGAATGATAGGTTGGAAGAAGTTACTGCTTGTGAACTGCATCTCAGCTTTGAGTTCTTTCACACTTCGCAATTATAGCATCCAGTTCTTATTGTTCATTTAATTTATATTTATATTTTTTCATATAATTTGCTGCATTTTTCCACAGATTTAGGAAGACATACCATAAGGAATTATTCAAGATATTACTGTTATTCAGATAAGAGGAGAATAAATTATAATTCTCAAGCCCTTATTGAACAAAAATGAAATCTTTTAACTGGCCTTTAGTCTAATTCTGTTCTACTGTTTTTCTCCTAACATACTTCTGTGAGAAGATGTTTCTTATAACAGGAATAGCCAAACTTTCACAGACTGAGATCCAGGAAAAGAAAATGCACAACCTCAGAGAGACACATGTTGAAAAATGAAAGAACTGAATTCAGTACTCTATTGGTGGGTTTGTTGTTTTTTTGTTTTTTTTAAAATTATATTTATTGGTGAAACTATGTCATATTTCAGTAAATATTTTGACATAAGTGTGTGTTCTGTATATTATTGTTATTTTTTCTCTCAGTAGAGGGAGTAATTTAATTTTATGTTATTAGAAAAAACTGCAACACAGGTGTAGATGAAAATTATACCACCTTACCACTGTAAAGTAGGAGATCTTAGCATGGCCCTGAAAAGTGAATTATTCCATTTCCTCAGGATATTCTGGGAATGGGGCCAAAAATCTCAATTCGTCAGTAGTCTCAGTTCACAATTGTTCATCCCGCCTTGTCTATTACTTTATGCCAGCACAATAACACACTTCTTGGCCCGGTACTCTGCTGTTCTTCCCTGCTCTTTTCCTATAGACTGCCTTTCTTCATTTCCCTCCTCCTTGTTTTCCTACAAAGAATGGACCAGCCACTGTCTCACATTGATTTACATTCAGACAAAGCAAAAGTTCATTTCTTGGAAGCCTTAACAATTTTAGCTTGATTTTACCTCTATTTTCCTTTGTATGCTTCATCCATGTAGTAATAGAGTGAACCTTGCCATTGAACTTTGTTAAGTTCTGCTTTTATAAATTCATATTAAAACTACTCTTGCTAATACCTTTGATGATAATTTTTTGAGGGGTCCTAAACCACCCATTTTGCAACAATTTTTTTTTGGCTGCAGGATACTAAATCAGATTTTGCAACAATGCTGTTGCATCAATTACTAAAGAATTGAGACTCCTGTCTGTGAATCCCAAGACTGACTAAGAGGTCTCTCTTGATGTATCTGGAAAGGTTATTTAAAAAATGTTTTTATGCCTGATGAGTAGCTGACTCTATGCGTACTCTTAAAGCGCTTTCATTCAAACCCTGACATTACAGAGGATGCTGCTGCAGAAAGCTAACTCTGAATGTGCTGTAAATACATACTGATAATTGGATCTTGATTTTGAGAAATGGTGACTGACAGCAACCTTGGTTCTTTGGCTCTTTTAATGATCCCACAACTGAAGGAAAACATTGCCTAATCCTGTAGTAATGCTGATGTGTTGGTGGAAATCATAAGATATATCGGCCCCTGTGCTCTTCAGAAAAAATTTAGTCTAGTCTCTTTTCAAAAAAGCAGACTCAGATATGAGAAATAAAGAAGGAACTCAGAGCTAAATTACAGTATGGTGAAAGAGCTAATGATAACTAGCTACGAGACAGTCAGTGAAGCTGAGACAAGAACAGCCTGGAGTGACAGTCTCTTCAGAACTGATTGGTCAAAGTGTTAAAACTAATTACAACAGAAATGCTCCTTCTGCTGAAGGATGAGATTAGACGGAATAATCTCTAAAGTGCTGGGCCTGAATTTCTCATCTATTCTTACTGCAAGTATTTTTTGATGGCACAGAGTAATATTTAGCTGATTAGTTACAAACACATGCGCAGATATATTCTGCTGCAATATACAGACGCTCCACTAACATGGTGAAGCTATCCTTGAGAATCAGAGACATGTTAAATTACATCATTAGCTGTCTGCAGGACATGCATTTGCATTCCAAACATCTGAAATGTTTTAAACAGCCACAGTTCTCTTTTAATAGTTAAGCTGTCAAAGGAACATTTGTTCCATTACAGAAGTAGAGAATTTACTTCAAAAATCCTCTAATATATTTATTCTGGCATAGTAGGAAATTAAGGATGTGAACAACACATATAAATATTTAAGAATGACACCATAATAGATATCTTAATAATCATATAAATACATATGCATACATACACATGTATACATATAGCAAAAGAGATACAGCAAGATAATTATGTTAAAAAACATGCCTTAAAACCTTCTTTGTTTAAAAAATGTTACAGGTAAGAAGGATGACTGTTTGCGCAGTTTTAATACTGTCCTCGATCTGTATTTGCACAAAATCACAATCTTAAATTATTTCTTTGCGTAGTAATTTTTCACCACTGAATCTTACCTCATTGAGTTGATAGGTAACTATTAATAATTTTCTTCATCTTTCCAACTGATGTATATTCTTTGTCTTGGTTTAATAGTAGAGCCAGATGTCTACCCAGCCACTCTCTCACTCACCTCCTTAAAAGGTCAGGGGACAGAAATAAGATGAAAAAGCTCATGGGCTGAGGAAAACAGAGATCACTTACCAGTTGTGATCACGGACAGCACAGGCTCAGCTTGGGGAAAGTTAGCTTAATTTACTGGGAATTAAACTATATTTGGATAGTGAGAAGCAAAGACAAAAAATAAAATAACACCTTTCTGTTCCCTCCTTGCCCCCTTTCCCAGGATGAACTCTACTCCCTCACACCTGACTCCTCTATGTCTCCTCCGTAAGCACCACAGGGGGATGGGAAACACGGGTTGTGCTCAGTTCTCAACCGCTCTTCTCTGCCACTCCTTCTTCTCCTGTTCTTGTGCAGGTCCATCCCACAGTCCTTCATGAAATGCCCCAGTGTGGGTCCTCTTCAGTGTCTACAGAAGAATATCTGCTCCCACACCTGGAGAACCTCCTCCCCTCCCACCTTGGTGTCTGGAGGGCTATTTCTCGCTGCTTTCTGCCAGGAAGTGTTTTGTTCTTGCTGACATACACTTTCCCAGTGGCAACATCATCTTACCGCAGGGGCTCAGCTGCACCCTGCAATGAGTTCGTTGGAGTGGACTGGATATCTTACCATGTGAACAACACAAGCCAGTGCATGTTTCAGCTGTGGGCTACAAGTTGGGCCCAATGGAAAGAACTCTACTAGATGAGCCCATGGCATGTGTGGAGACTGTGCTGGAGCTGTGTGTTGCATCCCACCAGAGACAGATGAAGCATACTTTCTCTAGTGATTCAAAAAACTTGTTTATAGCCAAGAGTAAACAGCATCAGTTGTAAACAATATTTTTTTTGTCCTTCAGGCTTTTGAAACTTTTCTGACAGGTTGGATTTTCTTTGTCATTCCCTCATTAAGCATCCTATACTTCCTGATTTTAGAAGCAGAGCGAAGCATCAAAAAATTCAGCTATTTAATCTGAAACAAACTAGCTGCTACGCTGCATCAGGCTTTTATGAAAGAATGTGGACGGCAATGATTACCAACATGTGGCTTTAGTTCAGCTTTGACCTATAATATATAAAAAATTATAATATATATAATTATATATTTAATATTAGAAAAAATAATCTCAGGGATAAATGTCCCTGGAAGAAAAAAAAATCTTCCACAAGCAGAGTTAAATGAGATTGTATATTATGTAGGAAACAGAATAACTATAAAAATCCTTAAGATTTTGCTGAGATCACATTAAGTGAAAAATACTGACTGCTTTTTAGTAGTCCTAAAAAAAATACATATTTAAAATGATAATTTTTAATATTCATACTAATGAAAAATGCACCAAAGACTTAGGTTTAACTACCAGCTTTGTAGATATAATTAGATTCAGAAAAGGTTATGTTTTTGCAATGTCCAGAAATGTCTGAACACAGAAAGATGATATCAGTAGCTGGGTAAGTTAGAATGAATAATTAAAAATTCTTTTTTACTGCTAGTATTCAGCCCTTTTTGTTACAATTTCTTCCAACAGAAGTCTCAAAACTATTTTCAGACAAGAAGTATAAGTAAATGAATTAGGCGCTTTTTAACAAGTACCACTGTTTTTTAGGGCACTTCAACTAATACTGGCATAGGAATCTCACATTTATTACCTCAGTAAACATGTCTGTCTAATATTACATTCTACCTGATTTATATGTAATGCTATTGAGCAGATCTCTTCTCTGAGAGACTTTTAGAAGTGAGCTGATGCAATTTTGAGAATAATCTCCAAATTTTAGTTGATGGGAGAAATAAAAAATTACAAATCCAGCAACTGGAAATTTTATGCCTCCTGGAAAAGAGGTCTTTGGAACACTGTCATTAACTTAAGAATGATTTGCAGAAGTTTTGCAAAAGTATAAGAAAGGCAACACTGTAGCTGCATTCCAAAAGGACAGAAAAAATTACTGTGCTAACTGTAGACTGGCATGACACTGAATTTGAGTTGAGATGGGGTTTGATCAATTACCACTCAAAGTAGGATAAGGAAGAAAACACTAATTAACAGTATTAACAGGAAATAGATTTTTTTTACTGAAAAAAACCAAGGTTCCAGTTATTTGCAGGGTGGCTGGAAAAAGTAATAGTGTTGCTGAATCCGGCTTACACTTCTGCAAGGTATGTAGCAAGATCTATACAGAAGTGTGCTTCTTACAGCGTCTCAAAGGAATGGGCTCTTGGCTATGCATAGTTTACTGGGTTTTGTCAGTAGACTGGAAGAGTGGATTTGAACCACTTAATAAGCTTGTGGATACAAAGGAAGACACATACTAAGGAAATGTCAAGTGAGTGTATTTCATATTAAGAATGGAAAGATTACTGCTGGAACAGAGATGGGGTCCAGCATGTGTAGTGCAGAAAGGATGTTAAGAAATTGTAGTGGGTTCAGTGAAGAACCTTAAGAATGATGAAGGGATGGAAAAACATGGCTCTCACTGAAATATATACCTATTTGTCTAATAAAAGACAAGTTTGTGGGGGTGACCCCAGTGTAATCGATAAATAATTTGCTGGGAATAGAAATCTATTAACAGAGAACTAGCAAAGAGGTAAAGTAATTGCCTAAAGTAAGCATTTAGCTAATGCATTCTCCATCTCTGGAGAATATTTATAAATCTATACTGGATATTTTATTAAACAATATGCTTGAGATAAAACAGAAATTAATTCAAGGGATTCTGTAGTCTGTGTCTTCTTAGAGGATAGACTAGATGTTTATGGCCTGTAACATAATCTGCATTTTTCTATTGACTAGATGAAGTCATAAACCCAGTGAAATTCTATTTAGATGCACGCACAGTCCTTTCTCAAATAATCCATAAAAAAAAATTCTTTTTTTTTTTTTTAATTGTTTTGGAAAATAATTTCTGAGCAACAGTATAGCTAATGACTGAAGTAAATTTTATATTTCTTTTGTTGTTGCCCTTGTGTGCTACAGAATGTATTGGTGAATGATTAATAAGATTTTAGTGGCAGCAGTAACACCAGTAAATAAAGCACAGATCAGAATCCCAACAGTTTTATTCTCTATGAGAGAATCACAGTGTTGTGGTTGATTATAAGCTACACAGCATTTTTTATTTATTTTTAACAGGTGTCATTATCAGTTTCAGCATATTAGAAACAAATAAAGTATATTTCAGAAAGTATATTTTACAAAGGTGTGACCTATGGAATTATTACTAAAGAAGTAGAGAAAAATACTTCTGAATTCTTGAAATCTTCTCATCTTGTCGAGTAATTAGATTTATCTGAAGAACATGAAAACATAAGAAAACACATATCACTGAATAGTAACGTGGACTTTAATGAGGAATATGAATATGCTAATTGCAGATGTAGGAAAAGTTTTTAAAGCAGAGGAAATAGACCCAGAAAACAACTGTAGGGAAAATAATTTAATTCTCAATTTTTTACAAAGAAAATGGGATTACAGATTTTTAGTTATTTGATGTTTTGTGTGTTGAAAAGTCACATCTTTGAATAGCATACAAAATGTTTTCCTCCCTCACTGTGTCATGCGAAGTTACTGACAGTTTTAGCTGTTAGATGTTTTTCCCATTTTGCTTTTTAAAACCTTTTCCTTTTATCATTGAAACACAATTTCTGCAGACTGTGAACATAATTGTGAGGAATATGCATTGCTATTCTGTCTGTGGTCTGTGTTTCTATTGTCTTTCTTATCTAAGTAGGCCTTTATTCAAGAATTAGGAATGGTAATCTATTTTATTGGATATTTGTATTCATGGAGCAATTCATTGACATGAATGAAGCTGTGCTTTGATGCAAAAATTAAACCTGTGCAGATTTTATGTACCTGCATTGCAGATAAGTATAGTTTAAACTAAAATCACATGTGTAGACTGAACATGCAGATAACGGTTTCCCTGGCTGTCTTTTTTTCCTTTACTTTATCTGTTGGATGTGGTGTTGAAAATACTTGGTGGTTACCTTCTTTAGTAATAGATAATATCCTAAGCATTCATTTGAAGGAAAGGATGTATCTTAAGTATTGTGTGCTGGAAGTAAATTTAAACAGGTGAACCTTGATTCTAGATCACATTCTTATAATTAATCAGTACTCCTGAACACAAAAATATTAATGTTTTCAAATCACAGGGGCGTTAAAAAAAAAGTACTTTTTTTTAGATTTCTAAAATAAATGTCACACATTTATTTACATGTATTATTTAAGATGTATATTGTTCTCTTTTGTTTATAATGTAAATTTTGTTCTGTGGTAGGTGGATTTTTCATTGCATTTTTTCTTCTAAGGAAATGGGATGTGTTTCAGTCAACAATGCATACATTATCCCTACTTTAGTGTTTGAAAGTAGTTAAGTTAAAGTGTTCAAAGCTTCCCTTCTACACTTACTTTTTATAAGAAAGATGAACTTACTTGTGCTCAAATAAATCCTCACTTTATGGACAAACTGCCAATGCATACTGAGCCAGGTGATAAACAGAAAAATGCTGAAGTCCATTTTATACCTTCGTCATTCAGCCTCAGATCTGGTAGATGCACTTTATAGGCAAGCAGTGCTGAGAAGAGAGGGTAGCCATTGTACAACACATTAAAATGCAGCAATGTGCTTATACTGAACTACCAGACTGTAGTCCCAGACCCTCAAAAGACTGAAAGCAACTAAATCTCTCATCAGAACCATGCTAAGTTTCAAAACCTAACATATACCAAAGGGCCCATAGAAAGAGTTACTGGCTGGAGAGAGAGAAACTCAGACAGTATAATTCTAGTTACCAAGCTAAAACATCTCTTTTGAGTGATATTACTTTTACAGAAGATTGGCTGAGAGAATGAGGAACCTCTTTCTGTCTGCAGACAGAGGCTTCCAAATTAACTCAGTGGAATATTCTTTAAAATATTAAATCTTGATGACAGAAAGCTTCTCAAACTGTTTTGTTTAAAATTTGGAATAACTTCTGCTTCAGAGTACTGCTTCTTGGTATGGAGAACCAGAGACTACCAAGAGCACAAGATAAGGAATGGTGGAAAAAAAAGAGGAAAAGAAAAAGAAATGACAGTTATGCAGCTAAGTTTTTCACACTGTGGGTTCAGTGAGTAGCAGGAGGAGCTGAGGACAGATACTCTTGCATGGGGCTGCATACTCATGGCAAAAGCCAATTATCTTTAGTTTCTCCATTATGATATTTGACTCAGATCTGAATGAGTCGGCCTTTTGAGGGGAAGACATTGCCTTATCAGATAGAAAATGTTGAAGAATATGGGAGCTGAGAGGATTCCTTTGGAAGTCAGTAGATACTTTTTCCCACAGGAAAGTTCTTTGATAAGTTCGCACGAAATAATGCTCTTTGAGATCTGCCACCCTGGTTTCCATAAAGCACTAAAAGCATGCTCTAATGATATGCTATAGTATTAATTTTTAAAATTTAAATGACATCCATTAGTGAGTCAAACTGCTTACATAAACTATAAATATTTGCAGAGCCATTTTTTTCAATCACACTGAATAATATTATCAAACCAAATTGAGTTAATTAGAATAGATGTGTTTTCCATTAAAAAAAAAAGAAAAAGTAGTTTTATGGCACAATAATTAAAATTCACAATTACCTTTCTGTGGCACTACTTGAATTTGACTGCATGTCAAAAAACTGAATATTTTCTGTTCACAGTCTTAACAGTGTAAAACTTTTCCATAGTTGTTTCTTCTGATTGCAATCACAATTGTAAATTGTAACAAGATATTTTGACTGGAGTGCAACAGAGCATGGCATACATCTAAACCAGAGTGATGAACAAATAGACAAGCTGCCTTTTCATGGAAGATATTGGTGAACTTCTCATATTATAGCTCCCAGTTCAGTGATAGGTTTATGCCAAGTTTAATGTAAGTTATTATGTATGCTGTACAGTTGAAGTTGGATTAACTTTTTTTAATTCAGTGTAGTTATACTACACCACTGGTTTAGAGAAACAAGTCAGTCCAGTCAAATAAATCAATAGAAAAAAACCAAACCCAAACAAAAACTGTTCCCAGAATGTCTTCAAATTTGATATGTAGGTATAATGAGTATCAAATTTCTTATTCAAAGCATATTGATGTTATACAGGGAATAAAAGAAAAAGGGTAAGAACATACAAGTGCCAAGAAAATGAATTTTTACACATTGTTGGTATGTTTGATCTGATCTGTCTTGTACATTAATTGGATGAAGGAATATGGAATTAGAAAGCAGAAAATAAATCTACAAAGCACAAAATAGGAAAGCAGAATGACTACAGTGTGAGTCTTTATTTTCAGAGCATCTGTGAAAATATTTTATTGCACAGGTGCACATTACAGTGACATTTCATGTGCTCAAACGACATTTCATGGTGATATCCAGTCTGGGTACAGTAAATATACTACCACACAATGAAAGATGTGTTAAAGCATTTTAAAGGCAGAGCTACTGCTCTGTTTTCTGATGGTAAAATAAAACTGTTCTGTTGGTTTCCTCTGTTTCTATTGTGACAACATTAGTCCTTCCATCTCTGGTACATGACTAGAAAATGAAGAAAAAGACTGTACAGTTTCCCAGTAATGTGTGTTGACAGCTCCACTAAATTGTGTACCTGTATGCACTGGAACATGGGTTACTGACACTTTTTACTTAAAAGGAAAAAAAGTGAACTGAAAATTCAATACTAGAAAAATGGAAGTATCTACTTATTGTTACTTGTATATTACAGTTCAGCAGTATAGCAATACCTGCAATGTAAAATATGAGTTATTTTTTAATTCCTCCAGACATCAGTTAACAAAACAATTTCAGTAGCCACAGATCCTGAGTAGCTTTAAAAATCTGTGCCCTAGTGTTTTTTACATATCTCTCATGCAAGTGAGATACTAAAATGAACAGTTCTCAGTATAATGGTCCAAAATCTGTTTTCATCAAAGCTAGTAGCAAGACGTATGATTTGATGCAGAATTTAGCCAAATATATTAAAATAAATATTCATTTTTCAGAACACATTCCTTCCAAGTGCTTCAAGACAATCATGAAGACTTAACTAACATAACCAAAATGCTTTATTTCATTTATTTTAGGAAGATAGGCTGAGAAAGCTGGAGCTGTTCAGCCTGGAGAAGAGAAGGCTGCGTGAAGACCTCATAGCAGCCTTCCAGTATCTGAAGGAGGCCTATAAGGATGCTGGGGAGGGACTATT
>WYDI02037051.1:51770-71475 GCA_009867235.2 Psittacus erithacus | reverse complement strand
ACAGAGCCTTGGGTGGCATGGTTTAGTGTGAGGTGTCCCTGCCCATGGCAGGGAGGTTGGAACTTGATGATCTTAAGATCCTTTCCAACCCTACCTATTCTATGATTCTATACTGCAGATATTTCTATGTGTTGACAGTAAAATCCACCTGCTACAGAAGAAGTGAAAAGCCTAAGGTCTGTCAGCTCAGCTGGGCTGGAGGGATATCAGCTCAGAGCTGGTGATTAAGTTTTACCTCTGAACACATGAGCAGTCTGGCACACAAGATCTGCCAGAGATACTAAAAAAGCATTGGCACCAACATTCTGGATTCTTTTATGGAAATTCACATCGAGTCCAATCATTGGCTCTGCTTGGAACTTAACAAAAGAGACCTCAGCAGGCTAATTTACTTGAAAATGTCTAAACCAGTGCCAAGATAATCAGCCCTCTGGATGACCCTTTGAATCTCCTCCCCTGAATAAAGCTGCTGTGAACTTAAAGAGAAATTTACCCCAAAAAGAATTTAGATACCACAAAGGGTTCATACAGTAAAACTCTGGTCCCAGCTCTGAGCAATCTGACATTGCACAACTAGAGTTTAACCTCATCACCACTGAAATTAGCAAGCACTTCTTAAGCGCTTGCACTCAAACCATGCCCAGCACCTAAAGTAATCATCAGTGTGCTGATGGTGCATCTACCTGGTAGGAGTTTAGAATAGATACTGCTGCTGTGCTGAGCTGTATTTGGAAATCCTTTCTTATCTTGCAGCACAAGATACAAATAGTATTCCTACACTGTGAAGGAAACCCCAAGCAGCTATTCTATGGTTCTATGGTTCTATGATTCTAAGTTTTACTAGCAGCAGGAATGAGAAAATGAGCTCTGAAACAAATACTGGCATTCCATCGGGTGCCCTGCACTGTGCAGCTCCCCAGTGCCCTGCTGTGGCTTTGAGTAGGTTAGTACCCGCAGCTGCTTTGCCAGGGACACCGAGTACAGCAGGTTTGCCTCCAGTGACAGAAGTCACAGGATGACAAACAATTTACTTATGGTTAACTGAAGGGGGTAGGGAGGTGGGAAGACATTTAGGCTGAATGTGTGGGCCTCATTGTAAATGTACTGAGATTTTCGTAAAGCTGAGGAATACACCAAGCACCTAAAATTAGTACTTTTGGTGTGATCCATCTTTTATATAATTCTTTAAACTGGGTATTAATGGCTACCTCTCAGGTTGCTGATTGCCAGAACACCCCATCCAATGTCAACTTGACATGTAAAAATAGGTCCTTTTTAATAACCTGCTTTAGAAGGGGTGGCTATCAATTGCATTCCCCCTTTGACTGGTACAGGTGACATTTCAGTTTGTGGACCATCTTCAAATCATTAATAAATAGTTTGCTTGCATTCTGCCAAACAGTTCTGGTGCAAAAATGTAAAAATACTCAAACAGCAAGTACTGTACATACTCTTCACACTACACAGGTGGAAACTAAGATAAATACATTCAATACTTTTTTCTCCATTCACTCAACAAAATGTTAAAAATAGAAGTCCCTTGATGTTTCCTGTAGCAGTTCCTACACAGCCTGATGCACTGCCCTGTCAAGGAGGATTTATCTACTAGTCATGCGCTTGTTTTCCAGTGGAGCTCATTGGGGCTGCAGTTATACGTCTGCTTCCCCTCTGATCCCTGCAGTGAGTCACTGAAGCCTTCGCTCACTGTCTGGGTAGGAGCAGCGTCACCCTCTCTACACACACGCCTCCCAGCAGCCGAGGGGAGCAGGAGCGTGACTCAGGCTGGAGTATCCAGAGGCTGTGCTGCCATGGCAACTGTAATTTAACCACTGGATTACTGAGACCAGCCGGCCTTTAATTAATGGCTTAATTCTGGCTCCTTCCTTTCTCCCACAGTCTTAATATTTACTGCACTTCAAGCAGACAGCAAAGAGCAGAGACCATAGCCGATCCACACAGCATGTGTGAGAAATCCCAGAGCTTCAAGGAGCACTGATGAAGGGGACTGGGTATGGCTGCTGGCCTGACCATAGCCTCAAAGAAGGGCAGTGCCAAGGTGATGGACACCAAGCAGATCTGCCCAGAGCCAGTGTGCTCATCACTGGAAGGCTGAGTGAGATTGTGCTGGCGCTTGTCAGCCTCTAACATTCAGAAAGTCCCTTCAGCATCAGAGCAAGGAAGCAAAAGATACATTTGGAATCAGAAGCTGCCCTCAGTTGTATGACTGATCATGGGAGGAAGAGGTCAAGGTTTGTCCACTCTCCTCCTAGTGGGATGACCAAGACCTACCACAAATAAGTTACATCTTCTGGTAGATGGACAGCGGGCCACTAACCTTCAGGAATCCAAAAATCATGGGCTAGAAACCACTATAGCACAGAGTTCAAAAGCTAAGATGCAGTTGGAAATTGTAGGGCTTTTTTGCTGTTTCAGTAGTAGGTGAGAGTCTATACAAGTAACCATTCAGAAAAGAGATACCAAGATCTGAAACAAGAATGGCTAACACCACATACTTGTAATTTTTAGGAATGACATTTTTTAAACTCTTTATAACAAAGGAAATTCCCGTCACAGCATGTGCTATGGGAAGACGTCAATCCAGACTGGATGCTAAAAGTAATTTCTTAATAAAGACAAATTAACTTGGGACAGATATACAACAGGTACTGTAAAGACCAGCTTTTAATGACAAGCAACTGAAATTCACAGCCTGAAGTAACAGGGTAGCCTGTGTGCTCTACAGACAAGGAAGATAAGAAAATACTCAGGAAAAAATAAAAACATGAAGCAATTTGCTTTTCCAGATGTGAAAACTTGCATTCTCACAGGCCTGATTCAAACATATTTAAACTCATCCCTAAACCATTGCATAGCCAGAATAGAACATACCCACTGTAAGTATTCAGAACTGTTCAATCATACCCTGTTCTTCCAGTAGAGCTGAGTGGAGCAACACCACTATTCCATAAGTATGCAGCCTTTGCACGGTTACCATTAGAGGTTTTCAGGATTGATGACTCAGTGATGACTACTTCTAAAAGCTGAAAGAGAGATTCATCTATTCTTAATGACAAGGTCATTATATATGCCACAGCTACATGCATATGGCCACTGATGCTCATCACACCATCAGATACATCACTAAATGTCTAGTCACATTACAGAGCCCAGATCTCACTGACCCTTTGCACTACCTCTCTAGTTAATACCGGCTGCTCTCAATCATCTTTATGCTGTTGAGAAAGGGCTATTGATCTACTAGCACTGCATTGAGATTCCCCATTTTCCCTTTAACTGGAAGCACTCAAGTTGATTTCTGCTTTACATGTATAAAATAGGTTTTAAAATGAATAGCACTGCTACTACATATAAGGTACACAATAGGAAATAAGAGAACAAGACCAGCATTGTCCCCCTAATTGCCTGATGTCCACAGCAAGAAAGGATCATCAGTGTGGGGGATACAACCAGAGCTCTGTCCTTTCAAGACTACAATTTGACTTCAAGGTTCAAGGTCTGAAGTGCTTTTTCTCTTAATGTAGATTACATAAAAGGCTTCTCCAGATAAAGCCAAGCTTCTAGCTAAAAGCTTTGACTTGTAAAGAGCTCCCTATTTTAATATCGAGTGGGACCTCCAATACTGAGTGATGTAAATCAGCATCTGGACTTCCTCCTCTGCCGCACTCCTCAGATGCCATTTTCTGTCACCAGAAAACGTTCCTGCTGAACTTGCCTTACTAGGGACAAATGACTGACCTGCCCAGAAGAAATTCTTGAGGATTGTCTAGAGAGCTGAGGGCTTCTTTTGGCTCAGGGAGGAACAGACACATTCTTTCTCCAGAACATCACTTTCTTTTCAATAAGTTATAGAGAAAAACCTGTCTGGATGCTGAAAGAAACATAACTAACAATGTTCTCTCCAATAAAAGGACATTTTCTTGCCCTGCACTTCATGCCTGAGACATAGTGGGGTTTCATGTTAACAAGGTAGAACTGTTCTATTTACAGTATTGTTGCCAGGATGACAGAGGAAAGGCCAAACTTATTTTCAAAATGACCAGTCCAGTTGTAATAAAGAACATAGAGCTTTAGATGTTCTGATCTCATCCCATTACATATGCAATTTGGGAGCAGAATCATGATTTTAATTTGAACCCAGATCAGATTGACTTGAAAGGTCTGCTACATGTCATACCACACAGTACCCAGACAAAATATAAAACCAGGTAGAAACCGATGTCATTCATGGCGAGACTGGCCTGAGGCTCCTGAAATTCAGTGCAAATAGTAATTGCCATCCAGCTACAAGGAGCAGCTACACTGCTGTGTGATGGCACAGCTGAAACAATAGCTGCGTCATCCCCACCAGATGTAACCACCCAAAACAAAGCCACACTCAGGGAAGGCTGAGGGAGAAGGAGGTCATTATAAAGAAATGCTGCTACACTGCTCAGATCTGGGTTTATCTCAGGACTAGAGAGCCTGAGACAATACAGACAGAAAACCAACATGTACACACTATTGTAATAGTCAATACCTTAACATTAAAACTTACAGGCTGTCAGTGAAGCTAAGGTAGATTTTGTGCACAGATATGTTGGCAATTGATGAGCAGAAAACCTTGCAAGAAAACACACTTGCTGAGAAAATTCCTTACCAGTGAGTGCAGTTAGAAAGTACCAGCATGGCCACTCTAGAGCATGTTTTAGTGTAATTTTTAGTGTGATCACTTTTGGAAAAATAAACTCAATCCTAGTCTAATCCTCATAGGCTCCACCTGTGAAATGTCAGCTTTAAATATACATTCTACTTGGTTTACTTGCTTGCCAGATTTAACATTCAGCAATAGAAGTCTGCCCGTTTACACAACCAGGTCAGGAGTTGGTGATGAAGAAACAGAGCTACCAGGTGTTACAAAATGGACCTAGGGATATAGTCCAAGCAAGGATGCGTAATGGTACTTACTTCAGATGTGCGTCAAAACCAGCCATCATTAAGATGTTTGGGCTGTTAATCTTGAGATTTGCAATGCTGTTAGATTTAAGGTATTCAAGGACAGAAATACTTATGATTCATAAAGAGGCTTTTAAGAAGATGAGTCTAAGCCCTGCACTGGAACAGATCAGGTAGTGCTCTCACTGTAGCTTAGGTAATCACTTGGGCCAATTAAAAGCTACAAAACTAGCTCTAAAGATTGCATATGCATTTGTAACAGCTCTTTACATTTTACAGAGCCAGAAGCCTCACCTGAATGGGAGGCCCCAGTGTGCCATGCAGAGCCCAAATATCTAGCAAAAGCGTAGTTACCATTGCAAAAAAGATTACAAACTAAACCAGCAGTTTTATTACCTCCATTTTACAGTTCAAAATTACAAACTCTTGTCTGGCTCCACTGCATCTGACGTATAGAAACTCAGCTGCATTTGCCTTCATGTATTCTGCTCTCTCCAGGGACCTCAAGGCTCAGTACCTCTTAAAGTACCTGCAGGCAGGCAGGACCAGCCCAGGCACCACTGGGTGCCCAGGGACCTCACTCAGCCTCCACAGCAGAGCAGACTCCTCACCTCCTGGTCTTCACCCACTGCGCTCCACAGAAACCCTTCTCTGGTTGCAGGTGCTTTCACCACAGAAACCCTTCTCTGGTTGCAGGTGCTTTCCCCACAGAAACCCCACAAAGATGACCAGGGCCAGCACAGCCACTGAGCTGATGCCATCCTTCTGGGGAGAAAGATGTGCCTGAAAGAACTTTTCTTGTTTCCACTTTCAGGTTCAATGTAAATACAAAACCAAAGCATCAAGTCCTTTTAAATCAAGAAAGGAAAAGTGTGCAAGTTTATAAACAAAAGCTGAAAACTGCTGCTCTTTTTCAGGACACTGAGGCACTGGAGAACATAATGTGCATTCATGGCGTGAATTATACAAAGCATTCAAAGAATCATTAACTGGAAACTAGCATTTCTTTAATTCAAGTTTTATTTTTTTAGACAGAAACATTTAAATTATTTCCAAAAGGTCCACTACTGAAAGTGGTTTCTGACTTCTACTTTGAAGCAAGTCTAATAGCTGCAACCACCACAGATTTAAAAGGTCACTGCATAATCCAATCTCAGTGATTAACATTTTCCTTTGTAGTTATGACTATACTAAAATAATGATCCCAATTCACAGGACGATTAAACACATCTATTAATTTTACTTCAGCAAAACAGGCTGATGAATCTTTGTATAACCAAGCTGGCCAAAGCTCAGTTCACAACACATTTTCACAACACGTTTTCCTTCAAGGAAATTAATTGCCAGCTAAAACAAAAAAACCCAATTCTTGTTCAAACCCAGCTTTTTCCTATTCAAAGCTGTGAAATAAGATTCCAATTTTGGTATCTGATTCAGAGCCAGCATCGCAGAACTACTGCTGAACATTTTCCTTTTGCCTGCTGATTTTAAGGCACTCATGGTTGCCCTAGGAGGCATGTAATTGTTTACTATAAGAGTTCCCCTGCTGTTTGAGCCATTTGTACAAATACTCAGAGATGAGTAAATGCACTTCATAGGAGGTGAAAACCCCTGCAAAGTCACTGAACTTACGCCCTCAAAGCCACTTGTTACCCACGGTCCTATCTTTCTGTGAGAAACCTTTAGCAGACCTTGATTTTTTTTAGATTTCATGTATTTCTCAGCAGTAACTTGGCTTGATTACACGAGCAGACCTCACCCTCAACCAGAAGACCAAATAAGATGTAATAGTTTACTTTTAAAAGTTGTTTTTTTGCATATGTTGTACTCAATTTACATTTCATACTCATCAGTTATACAAGTGAGCAGAAGTATACTGATATATGAAATGATACTTTTAATGAAGGAAAGTTAACCTCTTGCCCTGTCAGACAACCAAAACAGTAATTAATGAAAGCAGATGGCAACCAGATCATAGCACTTAAGAGATTAATATATTCAGTACTTCTTGTTTCTCAATTCATGCATTAAATACTGGTGGTCAGCTTGCCAAGTTCAATCTATATGACTAAATTCATGGAAGTGGGGTGAGGAAAAAAAAGTCCAACTCTTTTTGCTAGAGTCACATTATTCATTATGCTTCAGAAGAGGACAAAGACAATAAAAGGGTCTGAACACCCATCTCAATGGCACCCTAATTCCCCAGCATCCATACAAGACAAGGACCAAATCATGACAACCATTTTGGGTTTGGGTTTCCCCCCCCAACCTCCCCTTATAAAGTCATTGGAGAGGCACAGACACAGCTCTACAGAGACTGGCTCCAGAAGGTTGTTCTGACTCTTCCTGACATGCACTTGAAGCCTTCAAGCTTTTTGTTTCCAGCTACGGAGCTGTGGAGGTGAGCTCTGCTTTGTAAATATGAGGTCAAGACACACCTCCTGACCCCTCTGCTCTTCTGATGGATTCCTTACCCCTTGTCTCCTTTACTTTCTCTTTCCTTTTGTATGTGGCATACTCTTCTAGAAGCAAGATACTGAGCAATACATAAATGAGGGCATTACTTAGGGGTGCCACGTTAGTGATCAAACTGCATGTTTTTGATGGAGAAAAGCATCCTGGCAGCCATAAACATAACCACTGTAACAAATAGGTCTCCAAAGGGCTTTATATAATTTTTACAAGAAACTCAATCTTGGTACTAAATGCTAATTAATTCCATTATTATTTCCTAATGGAACAAGTCTGTGAGGGATGCTAACCAGGAAGCAGAAGGCAACTGATTCTGAGAAATTGAAGATACCTTTTCAGGCTCTTCACAGGGCATGGAGTTAAGTGACTCAAATCATCTTGAATGAATCAGTTAACAAAAGAAGATGTGAGGCAAGTTCCAGCAAATGTGTATGACAATAGCACAGATGTTTGCATAAAGTGTTTGTGCTTTTTCAGGTAATTCCTCCCAATGGCTCACTTGACATCTTGGAAATATTTGCACAGCTGCTGGTAACGACAGGACACTCACAGGAAAAGGTAGGTCCCCAACACCACTCTGTTCAGATGAACTAGCTGATGGCAGCAGTTTGTTCTGCAGTTCTTCCACTCCATCAGCTTGATGGCCAGCAGCAGAGTTAATCTCAGGAAAAAGGAAAAACCCCGGTGCCAAAGAATAAAGTGACAGATTGGCACAGTCTATTTTAGAAAAGAGCTGCCACATCTAGTTAGTATCATACACAGATTTGCTGCACAGTAACAAATGGATGCTGGACTGAGCTTGGAAACTAAAGCCAAAAGTATATTGAGGATTTCAGCCAGGAAAGGGAAAGAAAAATGTTTTTCTGCATTGAATCACAGGGAGCAAGTGTTCGTATTTTACTACTGTTCTCCATTTTGTTCCCTTCATTTCCTTTCAAGTTATCTTTTTAAGGACACAAGACACTAGCATTCATTATGCTATACCTGATCAAATTTGAAATTCAAGGGAAATAAAAATTACTGCATGTAAGCAGCAAGTAAGTCAATGGGTTCCTATTCAATTCAGGTTTCTCAGACTTCTGCCAACTTATCTCATCTAAACTCTGTAGAAAGGGGTAATCAGTATAGAAAGCTTTCATACAAAAATCCCCAATTCACCCCCCACCAAGCAAAACATTATGTGCTTTGATATAATTTCTTTTACAGAAGAACCAATTTAAATATGAATCTTAACAATGAAACCGCTACTAGTTTGTTACTTTCCAACTGATCACATTAATCTATTGTTTCTATGTATTACTCTATGCCACTGTATTTTACTGTTTATGTTTGTGCCCACTGTTTTAGTGTAAGAAAAACAATTTGATATACTTATTGGTGTTGGCATTAATCAGCACCGTTATACTGTACAGTACTGTTATACTATATTTAATATTAATGTTTCATATTAGAGATAACCATTGCTTCAAGTACTCCAACTAATTAACTTCTGTTCTGGAATTAGCTGTCCATAGCATCTGCTTGCCAGTATGGCATTCGTGTTTGCAAATTCAGAGCATAAACTTGTTATGTACCTGGTTTACTACTATAACATTCTGGTAATATCCTTTCTATATTATTGCCTGTGGTAATAACTCTCCAGACAGTTTTCCCATACTTTATTTTGATGGGATTTCAGATGGGTAAAAGCTGGGTAAAAGCAGATGAAGTGCCAATACAGCCATTTGAAAAATCACATTTTATAGCCAGTACCAGAGTCTTAATCAAGGAACTCTCAGCAACTAGAAATAGAGATGTACATAATTTCTGAGAGCACTCTTCAGTACAGGCAGTCTTCAGCTGAGCCAAGTCATCAAGGAGATTATTTCACTGGCAATATTTGACAGATATTTCATACAGAGGCTCTCAGATGTCTTCCTATACTAAGACACGCCATATAGTCATATTCACATAGACACAACTATTGAAAAGACTCATCACTCAAGGGATGGTGAGCAAGAATTAGCTGGTTACTGCAGCAAGTACTTTACGGGCTCAGGATTGAGCATTGGGGGGGAAATAACTGGGGAAAAAATAATAAATATATATATATATACAAAAAAATAAATATACATTTATAATACCAAACAGGCAGCTGAAGAGATTCCAAACCAACAGGGAAGTAGGGAACTTAAATAACCAGTCCTGAAGGGCTCCCTATAGAAAGGGCTCTGCAGCTAAGGTTCTCTGAAGAGGAAGAAACTATTTTGCATGACCTTATATACTCATTTATATCTGACTCCACAAACATGCTGATGCTTGCACAGACAAGCCTAGCACTAAATGTGTTAATGCAGAAAGAATGTATGCTATTTTCACATTGTGCATGATGACAGAAGTTTACAGTACCTAAGGACTATCCTATGTCTTTATGAAAAGATGAGAGCATAAGAATACTCCCAATAGGACACACTTGGTACTTACCAGAAGATTTAATAACATATAGGTAGGATTACATATCCCTTTGGATAATTAGTCTACAATGAAGCAGGGAAACACAGAGGAAAACTTCAAATACCCTGGGATGCTAAAAACAAGGCACTCACAAAACACATAGCACCCTTCACATAAAAACCCCTTCCTCATTTGTTTTTGCTTTTAAACTTGCAGGCAAAACAAGTCACATACTGACACACTTTTCAGTGGCCCAGAAAAACAAGAATCTCCAAGTTAAACCAGTACACTAAGCTGTGATTTACTGACCGAGAAGCCAGCCTTCTTATACTTCTAGCAACACTGCTGTAAAGACTAACCTCTGGCATAGAACTGTAGTATAAAACTGAAAGCAGTAATGCCTCAAGTTGCTTTTCTACAAGACATCTTTATCCATCCCTTCATTAACTCTTCATCTAGTATCTTCCAAGCACAACTACAGGCTGGATTAAGAGTGGTTTCAGAGCAGCCCTGAGAAGGACTTGGGGTGTTGGTTGATGAGAAGTTCAATGTGACCTGGCTTCAGTGTGCGCTTGAGCCCAGAAACCAACCATATCCCAGAAACCAGCCATATGCTGAGCTGCATCAAGAGGAGCATGACCAGCAGGTCAAGGGAGGTGATCCTACCCCTCTACTATGCTCTTGTGAGACCCCACCTGCGATCCTGCATCCAGCTCCGAGGCAACAACACAAGAACAAGATGGAGC
Source organism: Psittacus erithacus (assembly GCA_009867235.2). NCBI lineage: Eukaryota > Metazoa > Chordata > Aves > Psittaciformes > Psittacidae > Psittacus > Psittacus erithacus. The sequence continues at coordinate 60,871 of WYDI02037051.1, read as the reverse complement.
TGTTGGAACAAATCCAGAGGAGGCCACAAAGATGTTCCAAAGGCTGGAGCACCTCTGCTATGGAGAAAAGCTGAGACAGCTGGTCTTGTTCAGCTTGGAGAAGAGCAGGTTTTGGGGAGACCTGCAACAGCCTTCCAGTACCTAAAAAGGCCTACAAGAAATTGGTGAGGGACTTTTTACAATGCCTAGTGACAGCACAAGGTGGAATGGTTTTAAACTGACAGAGGGAAGATTTAGAACAGACAGGGAGAAATTCGTGCCTGTGCAGGTGGTGAGACACTGACACAGGTTGCCCAGAGAAGCTGAGGCTGCCCCATCCCTAGCAGTGTTCAAGGCCAGGCTGGATGGGTGTTTCAGCAATCTGGTCTAGTGGAAGGTGTCCCTGTCCATGGCAGGGGGTTAGAACTGGATGATCTCTAAGATCCTTTCCAACCCAAACCATTCTATGATTATAAGATTCTGACTTAATAAACTGTCAGAATACTTTGGAGCTCTTTCAGAGGCTACCTTCATACAGGACCTTTGATACATGACATTTCTCCATGAGTGTCACATTGCCAGAGACTAACTCAAGCCTGCCTGGAGTTTAACAGAAAGGAAGTTATAAATTAATGTGGGGATACCCAGAGAGTAGAGCAGAGTAGAGGTACTGCTTAGACAAGCTCAGAGATCTGTACCTTACTCCTCTACAAAGTTATAGTTTCTATTTTAAAACAATAAACCATAGTCCAGAAACAGTGCAGCAGATACACTTATTGGAAGAAACATTAACATAAATTAAATTTAGAGGGTTTGTGGTCAGAGTAGCATCTCAAACATTAAATTTCCTCCAGAATTACAGTTGTCCTTTTGCTGATAAAGGCTGAGGACATTGCTGCTGCCAGGGAGCTCCCGCTGCTGTACTGTAACATCACTTGGAAACTCGGGATCACTTTCTGCAGAGAGCAGGGTGCCTTCAGCCGACTCCAGTGCCTGGCTGCACGCAGGGACTACCTGGGCACGTTCACCCTCGAAGGATAAGAAGGGCTCCAGCAAGTCAGGAAGAACAGAGCCGGTTGGATCCGTCAGCTGGCGGCCACTCGAGGGCAGCATTTCAGTACAAAAGAACCCGACATGTGAACGAAAATGGACACCAAACTGCCGGACGGCTTTAGCTCACCATGGAGATTTTGTGCAGGTTGATCTCCAAGCTTTCTGGGTCTACATAAACAGAGCAGCAATATGAGAGGAGTACCGAAGTGTAAGCAGTGAAGAAAAATGAGATCAATACCAGATAAATGTGACCAGAGCACTTGCCTATGGCTTAGCTATGATATCAGAAGGAAAGACAGCTGCGCCCACACCCACATCTCCCACCCTCCTCTCCAGTGAAAACAATTTACCTGAGATAAGGAAAAAGTTAGTTTTCACTCAGATCAGCCAACTGCTTTCTACCAGATCACACAAAGTTGTTGTACAATTGTGACTTTAAAAGCTAAGGAATGGCAATCCAGAAACTGTTAGGATACAAAACAATGACCCACTCGGTTCATCATCACCTTCTCACTTCTAGTAATGCCACTGTAATACTTCTAAGGCCAACTGCCCAAGGTGAGAAGCCGGTAATAAAAGGCATGAACACTGCTGATTTACTGCCCTATTTACACCAACTAAAAACAGTCACAGGCCAAAAACATATTCCAGTTTTGGACACTGAATGGCAACATGAGCAACAAGGCAAAGTAGGGCGAATTAAAATATTCCTGCAGGAAGAAAATGCACACTAGTAAACACCCTGGCAGGCAAAGAGAGCTCTTGGAACAGAAACTTGCTACACAGCTTCAAAGGCACCCTTGTCACTGTTTTGTCATCCTATGCAAAGAGTAGCTTTTCTTCTTACCAGCAACAGGCTGCTCTCAGAAGAGCATCACAAAGGCCATCACCTTCAGGCCTGGCTGGGGGAGCTGTCATTTGAGGGATCGATCCTCTGCACTCAATGAAGACAGGTAATTCTGGAAGTGACTCACAGCAAAACACAAATTTGAGTAGCTCTTTCCAAGACAAGAATCAAATTTTGGTTTTCCTTGAAGGAAAATATTCACAAACTGAATCCCCTCCCCCTTATTTTTATTTTTAACTGCTGCTCTATACTTTTTCTCCAGACACATGTATACCCTGCAATCACACACTGCAAGAACAAGCATCTGTATTCTTCTCCCAGGTCTTGCAAGTGGGCAGGGGACTGTTGGGATATCTGCAAGCAGCTGAAGATTTACAGCTTTTATTTAAAAATTACACTTTTAGTCACCTAAGTGACTCCACATATTGAAGCCAACTGGAGTATAGAGACCAAGTCTACTGATTCAGATTCTGTCTTGAACCTGAAGCCAGATCCAACCTGAAGGAAAAAGGGCAAGAAAAAGATGGAAATGTAGGATGAGGATGGACAATTAACAGCAACAGACTCACTGAGCAGGCACAAGAGAGAATAAGGATAATTTAGTAGGTAGCACATGTTGATAAAAAGCTTAAGTGAGGTGCACAATAACACTTTAAAGAAAAAAAATCCACTGACAAATTAATATTGTTTTTTAAAGAAATTTCTGTGTGTATAACACATTTCTAGTGGTGAATCACCTGTCTACAGAGTTTTCAATAAGATATCCCCCAACCAAAAGCATTGGCAGTGAAAGCTTCTCACAGAGGAGAAACGAGGTGAAAACAAGACACTTCCTTGTTACCATCCCTCTGGCTGTTTTACACAGCTCTCCCACATGACAGAGCTGTCTGTTTTATGCTCACTGTTGGGTTTACACATCAGTAGATGTGCCATTAACTATCATACGACATCCAGATTCACCATATTCATTGTGTTGTGGGGTTTTTTTAATTTTTTTAATTATTTTTATTATATAAGAATAATAAGGTGAGGCAGTGTGAATAGAAACATACAGAAGCCGAACTGAAAACATGTTTAAACTCAGAAGTATTCTGCAATGCCTAATATTCTAACGAAATATGCAAAATGTAGTTTACATTAATTTCAGTCTGAAAATTGAAATCAAATATGATATCATGAGGTTCAATGACAAAGGAATCACTCAAAGTTGAGCGTCAGCATTATTTCTGGTGTCCTTCTCTGTACGCCTCCCTTTTCTAAATGAGTATGACCTGCTGTGATCATTTACAGGATTTACATGGACACAAAAAGCAACATAAGGCATCACCACCTGCAAATCTATAAACCATCTTGGAAGGTCAAAGGTATGTTGCCAGTATCTCTTGTCACTAAGATGCTTGCTGAACAGTGTAAAAGGGACCACACTATTGACACATTACAAAGTTAGTCAACATGTATCCATCTGGTACACATAATTTGAGGTTACATGCACCAGCAAGGCATGAATTTAAGGAAGGCTATAGCCTGACATTTCAGTTGTAAACTGAACACAATTAACCCAGAAGTCATTGAAGGACAGCAGATACTGTCCCATAGCACCTTCCTAAGAATTGCTTCTTAGTGTAAAACAGCATTTTATATATCCATTAACATCATGAACTGCATATGCTGCTGATCTAAATGTTCCCTCTTCCTGTACTGCTGACCTCACTGCCTGATAGCTTATTAACCAGACAGAGCTGTAAACAGTTTGATTTCAAGGATTTTATGACCTAAAGGAGAAGCTGACAAACAATAAAAAGGCTAAAAAAACCTGAACAAAGCCAGAGTCTGAAGGCCAGAAGCTGTCCCTGAAGAGCCACTGGACAGTTTGTCTCACAGTCCTCCAAAGCAGTGTCAGCAGCCTGCCAAGTCCCCTGTGCTGTGTACTACCTGCTGACCCCGTGACCAAACATGTAATACATGGATGGTCCCCTCTCAGATGCAGATGTGTAGAACATGGTGATTCCAACTAGCATGTTCAGCCATCTATTTTCAGTGGAAACAACTACGAATTGCCCAAGAAATACCTGCCCTTTCAACATGCACAGATAGAAAACAAGCATTAGTCAAAAGACGTAGTGAGGAAGAAGAGGCTGACTGGTATCATCACTCTCCAGCAGGTAACACCGAAAACCACACAGCTGGAGGAAACGGAACACATCTGTGAGAGCACAAGCGAGCTCTCACCAGGAGACCCAACCCACTTGCATTATTTCCTGTGCAAGAAGACTGCTCCTACCAGCATGAGACTTGCAACACTCACATTTCTAAGTAGTAGGTGATGTGTAAATAAAGCCAGAGGCAATGAGAAATGGATAAGCATGCACTACAACACAGCTTAGAAAGATATTCAGTCTCTGGAAATGGTAGGAAGGGGGAATAAATGAAACTTCCCTGCCACTTTACACAAAGCCAGAAGTCTGAGAATGCAAACCCACAGCACATGATACTGCAACATTGTCTTGTAACCTGATTACAGAGACCCACAGTAACCCCTGCTAAGAGCATTAAATATTAATAATGGCTTACAGCTGCTACTGCTACATAATGGGCTTATTTTGATGAGGAATACGGGCACAGCTTAAATAATATGCAACAGTTCAGATAAACCTGCTTTCCTTTTGAAATTCATGCAAGACCATCTTGCCTTGCTGCAATTAATTGCAGAACCCAGGGCTATTTTTCCTCAAAGGCAGGATTTGTCCCTGATCTTTGTCCTACACTACATCTTTGTTTTTGTCAGAGGTTGCAATGTGAGCAGAAATGGATGACATACACCACTCATTACCAGGGGGTAGCCTTCTTTTTGTCTATTCTGTCCTAATTACTGTGAATCTGCCCACACATACAGCCCACAAGGGTAGGGTTTTTCCTTCCTGAAATTAAAACATCCCTGTCCTACATCAGTACATCATAAATGGTAATGTTCCTGGCTTACATCATCATAAACAAAGTTAGGAAATGCTTGTTGTTTCATTTGATACTTTACTAAATGAATTTGGGTTTCTTTACTGGCAAAGTAACTAATGAATATCTGATAATTAACAGAATGATTACCTAGCTAGAAGGCATTCTCTACTTACTTTGCTAGGTATTCAGTGCTAACTGGAAGTCAATTGACTGCGTAGGTTTAAATATGGTTGGTTATTTTGAAAATTCATCATGAAGCTCTAATGAAAACTCTTATCCTCACAGCAAATTCAGAAAGACAGAAGAGGCAAGGAGAGTTCCTAATGATTAATTAGAATTACCTTTACCTACTGCTGTATGAGTAGATGTTACAATGTTAGCTCCCATACACCTTGTATGTCCTTGCCCAATTCCTGTACAAGGATTTTTATATAAGAATGCAAAGCTACTATTTTCTAGGTCTGAACATGTCCCTGAGAAAAAAAAAATGCAGAGGTTTCCCTTGCCTCAGACTCAGCACTAAGGAACCCTTAGGTCAGGCAGACACACCACAATGCTTAGTTGAGGTCTTTGAAGTTAAAGCTTTCATTTTTAAAAGTATGTTTCCAGCTGCTGTAGCTGCAGCAATAATGAAATGAGTAAGAGATGTAACAATGTCTGCAGCCAGCTTTGGAAAAATGACTCGGAGTGAACTCCTCTGTCCCATGTAAGTCTTGACGGAAGTGTCAAATCCAATTCCCTGCAAGCATTACCTGAAGAATTACTGATTTTAATGCAAGGAACAGGTTTGGGCAAGTACAGCTCCTTGGAACTGGAAGCTACTGTGGGGAAGGAAATCACAGAAGCAGTAATGAGGAAAGTCAGGAGAGAACAAGGAGGAAGGAAGTGGCGTCAGTAGTGCTAAGAGACTCCCTTGCTGATCAGAGAATGTCATGATCAGGCAGTAAACCAATAAATTAAAACTAGCTGCCATATATCCCCTCCCATCAGAATATACCCATGTGTGTCAATAACTTTGATTCAGAGATCAGGAAGGAGAATATAGCTGTGAGGAAGTCAGACTCCCAAAGCTACAGCAGGGATTCTAATGTGGCAAGTTTGACAGTTCCTCCTGCCAGAGTAGCTTCTTTCCTTGTCTGGAGAAAGACACAGGGCAACCCAACAAGCCAGAAGTGCAGGCACAATGCCAGTTTGCACTACTCAAGCCCCATTAGTATGACATTGTGAAGCAACTGAGCTTCAACTTCTATCAAGGTCAGATAGAGGTCTGACACCTAATAAACTCTCAGAGCCTCTCATGTTAAACTTTAAGCCAAGAAACTCTAGGCAAGTTCATATTTCTCTTAGCTTTCACAAGATTATGGACCATCTATGAAGATATTTCATTAGCATGAACACCACATTTTCACTTTTTCTTCCTTGAAAATGAAGTCTTATTAGTAAGACACTTCTGGTTTCTTCTGTAACTCATTCTGAATGCATATTAACATACAGGTAAAAAAGGGCTTCCTCGTTTAAACTCTGGCTCAACTTTTTAACTCAATTTTTGGTAAGCTTTATGTAGAGAAAAGCTTTGGGTAAAGAAAAGCTTTATGTAGAGAAAAGGCAGACAACTCATCAGATCAAGTATCTTGACATCCTAGATCCAAAAGTTCTCTGGCTATAATATGGATTTAGGGTAAGAAAAACTCCTCCTCAAATTGCTGATGCAAAGAAAAGACAATACAGCAACTCCAGAAAGAGGAAACAAACCAACCAACCCCCCATTCATACATATCTTTGAAAAGGTTTATTGCTAAAATAAATCATTTAACATTAAAATATCTGTGGTATCTTTATACTAATGCAAGAGATGCTTCTGCTGTTCTCAGAGTTGCAATGGCTGATTCAAAGTTTATCGCACCCACTTTGCATACAAGTAGTTTAAGATAACAGAGGGAATAATACTGCCTAATATTAGTGCCTCTGTCAAACATTTTTGAACAAATTGATATTGCACATACAGCCCACTATCAGTGATGTTAAAAAACATTTCCATTTGGTTTAACTGCAGCTCTCATTTACTAAAAGCCACTTTAGCTGAAGTAACAGGTTTGAGTAATTCCAGCTCTAGGCAGACATCCAAATGTTCATGATTTCCATTGATCAGCCTGAAGAGGCTGAAGCTGGCCCATGACTCCACACTGCACACACATTTTAATGTGGGCATTTTTAATAAATGCAGACTTGCAGCTCAGCTCTTTTGCTAGGTGGGTCACAGCTGAATTGCTGATGCAGCTCAGCAGATCAAGTTGTTTCACAAGGAATTGAAAGCACAGAGATGTCACAATTTGGTGCTCTCTTTGTATAGCTGGTATAAACTCAATTGGACATCCTCAGGAGCCTCCAACTTCTCAAATTGATTTTTCCACAGACTACAATATAAGTGAACATTTTGTCACCAGCAATTTATATAATCTCTTGCACTGCCCTGATCCATTTACACATTGCCTACAGTTCCTCTGTTTGGACACTCCACAACTGTAACCCTGGCTGCTCTCATGTGATGGTGGAGTGCTGACATGTGATTCCTTAGCAGTAATGCATGCATCTTGCAAGGCACCTTTTATGTTTTCCCAACTTATGCCTGGAAACTCGTAAGCAGATAATTAACATTTGTCAGACCTGCCTTGATTTTTTTGTACTGTATTCCTTCGAGACTCCATGACCCATCTAGTGAACGTAATTAATCTAAAACCCACAAAAGCCACAACTAGATATTGTATCAGTTGATCCATTTAATTTTTCCAATTATGTGAATACACACTGGGGTAAGGAATGCTGAGGTTATCATACTCATGTCTTTTTTGCTCAAGTTTAAGCTAGAGGTCCATCTTTCTAGGACTTCCCAGAAAAACATTAAACCACATTAGGTGTTTGTTATCCATAAGCCCTTCCCAGAATCTCAGCATGTTTGAGGTTGGAAGTGACTTTTGGAGGGTATCTTGACCAATACCTCTGCTCAAGCACCTAGAACAGGCTGCCCTGACTACTTCTTGGTGCTTTGGAACATATTGTGCCTGTAAATGATGTATCACAGAGTTTGTGTTAGAAAGCTCTCACTCAGTAACAATGTTTCAGCTTTCAAAGAAAGCCTATATACAGGTTTCTTGGCAAGTGCTAACTTAAAACACTGCTGTTACGTTCATTTTAAGATAACATGGATATTGCAAGACCTAAGTTACTAGTCAGGAAATTTACTTTCCCCTCTCAAATGAATTTTTCTTCTTACCGGTCTAATAATTCTGGCATAATTACTACCTTTTTCAATTTGAGTACTTATGCCCAAGGTTTTGTGTTGTTTTGGTTTTGGGGTTTTTTGTGTGTTTTTTTTTCCCCCCTCGTCACAGTATTTGCTTCTCATCCTCAGTGACAAACTGCATTACTGAGACTTGAGCTGACAAATGGGCTGCAGCCTCAATAGCCAACAGTATTCTTTATAGCCAGTAAAAGAGGAACTGTAAGTTTCTACTAGGCTGATACAGGTTTTGGGACTAAGCACAGAGGCACTCAGCAGCCCTGAGGAGAAGGACTTGGGGGTGTTGGCTGATGAGAAGCTCATCATGAACCAGCAGTGTGCGCTTGCAGCCCAGATACCAACCATGTCCTGGGCTGCATCAAAAAAAGCAGGGCCATCAGCTGAGGGAGGGGATTCTCCTCCTCTACCTTGCTCTCATGACACACACACACACACACCCCCTCAGTACTGCATACAGCTCTAGGACCCCAACACAAAAAGACGTGGATCTGCTTGAGCAAGTCCTAAGGAGGACCACAGAGATGCTTAGAGAGCTGGAGCACTTCTCCTATAAAGATGGGCTGAGAGAGTTGGGCTTGAGAAGGCTCTGGGGAGACCTTATCTTCCAGTACCTAAGTAGGACCTACAGAAAAACTGGAAAGGGGCTTTTTACAAAGGCATGTAGAGATAGTACAAGGGGGAATGGTTTTAAACTGAAAAAGGGGGCATACAGGTCAGACATTAGGAAGAAATTCTTCCCTGTGAGGGTGCTGAGGCGCTGGCACAGGGTGCCCAGAGAAGCTGGGGCCACACCATCCCTGGCAGTGTTCAAGGCCAGGTTGGATAGGTGTTGGAGCAACCTGCTCCAGTGGAAGGTGTCCCTGCCCGCGGCAGGGAGTTGGAGCTGGATGAGCTCTAAGGTCCTTTCCAACCCAAACCAGTCCGTGATTCTGTGACATGCATCGCTTTCTTGGCAAACTACCAGTAACTCCC